>JAJGRX010001181.1:317500-478953 GCA_025461125.1 Carex kokanica | reverse complement strand
TTAACAGCAAAAGAAGAGGGACTGAATACAGGGAATTCTCATAGGCGGCTGTAGCTGAACATACTCCAAATTACAGGGTGCCCGAACATTCAAAAAAAATGAAAACGAGCTGTCATACCAGGGGCTGCTCATATGCGGCCTGTATGCGGAATTACACCAAATGCGGTAGTGTAAAAATTAAGCAGCAAAAATAAAAAGGGGACTGAATAGCAGGGACATTCTCATAGGCGGCTGTATGCTGAAATACCTCCAAATTACAGGTTGCCCGAAATTCAAAAAAAATGAAAACGATCAGTCACAGCAGGGGGCTTCTCATATGCGGCATGTAGGCCGTGGATACAGCCAAAATGGCGGTGTGATTAAAAATCTAACAGCAAAACAAGAAAAAAGGACTGAATACAGGGAATTCTCATAGGCGGCTGTATCTGAAAATACTTCCAAATTACAGGGTGCCCGAAATTCAAAAAAATGAAAAACGAGCTGTCACACAGGGGCTTCTCATATGCGGCTGTATGCGGGGATACACCAAAATGCATAGTGATACAAAATTAACAGCAAAAAAGAAAAAAGGGACTGAATACAGGGAATCTCAGAGGCGGCTGTATGCTGAAATACTCCAAATTACAGGGTGCCCGAAATTCAAAAAAATGAAAACGAGCTGTCACACAGGGGCTTCTCATATGCGGCTGTATGCGGGGATACACCAAAATGCGGTGTGATTAAAAATTAACAGCAAAAAGAAAAAGGGACTGAATACAGGGAATTCTCATAGGCGGCTGTATGCTGAAATACTCCAAATTACAGGGTGCCCGAAATTCAAAAAAATGAAAACGAGCTGTCACACAGGGGCTTCTCATATGCGGCTGTATGCGGGGATACACCAAAATGCGGTGTGATTAAAAATTAACAGCAAAAAGAAAAAGGGACTGAATACAGGGAATTCTCATAGGCGGCTGTATGCTGAAATACTCCAAATTACAGGGTGCCCGAAATTCAAAAAAATGAAAACGAGCTGTCACACAGGGGCTTCTCATATGCGGCTGTATGCGGGGATACACCAAAATGCATAGTGAACTAAAAATTAACAGCAAAAAGAAAAAGGGACTGAATACAGGGAATTCTCATAGGCGGCTGTATGCTGAAATACTCCAAATTACAGGGTGCCCGAAATTCAAAAAAATGAAAACGAGCTGTCACACAGGGGCTTCTCATATGCGGCTGTATGCGGGGATACACCAAAATGCATAGTGAATCAAAAATTAACAGCAAAAAGAAAAAGGGACTGAATACAGGGAATTCTCATAGGCGGCTGTATGCTGAAATACTCCAAATTACAGGGTGCCCGAAATTCAAAAAAATGAAAACGAGCTGTCACACAGGGGCTTCTCATATGCGGCTGTATGCGGGGATACACCAAAATGCAGTAGTGAATTAAAAATTAACAGCAAAAAGAAAAAGGGACTGAATACAGGGAATTCTCATAGGCGGCTGTATGCTGAAATACTCCAAATTACAGGGTGCCCGAAATTCAAAAAAATGAAAACGAGCTGTCACACAGGGGCTTCTCATATGCGGCTGTATGCGGGGATACACCAAAATGCATAGTGATAAAAAATTAACAGCAAAAAGAAAAAGGGACTGAATACAGGGAATTCTCATAGGCGGCTGTATGCTGAAATACTCCAAATTACAGGGTGCCCGAAATTCAAAAAAATGAAAACGAGCTGTCACACAGGGGCTTCTCATATGCGGCTGTATGCGGGGATACACCAAAATGCGGTGTGATTAAAAATTAACAGCAAAAAGAAAAAGGGACTGAATACAGGGAATTCTCATAGGCGGCTGTATGCTGAAATACTCCAAATTACAGGGTGCCCGAAATTCAAAAAAATGAAAACGAGCTGTCACACAGGGGCTTCTCATATGCGGCTGTATGCGGGGATACACCAAAATGCATAGTGAACAAAAATTAACAGCAAAAAGAAAAAGGGACTGAATACAGGGAATTCTCATAGGCGGCTGTATGCTGAAATACTCCAAATTACAGGGTGCCCGAAATTCAAAAAAATGAAAACGAGCTGTCACACAGGGGCTTCTCATATGCGGCTGTATGCGGGGATACACCAAAATGCGTAGTGATTAAAAATTAACAGCAAAAAGAAAAAGGGACTGAATACAGGGAATTCTCATAGGCGGCTGTATGCTGAAATACTCCAAATTACAGGGTGCCCGAAATTCAAAAAAATGAAAACGAGCTGTCACACAGGGGCTTCTCATATGCGGCTGTATGCGGGGATACACCAAAATGCATAGTGAACAAAAATTAACAGCAAAAAGAAAAAGGGACTGAATACAGGGAATTCTCATAGGCGGCTGTATGCTGAAATACTCCAAATTACAGGGTGCCCGAAATTCAAAAAAATGAAAACGAGCTGTCACACAGGGGCTTCTCATATGCGGCTGTATGCGGGGATACACCAAAATGCATAGTGAATAAAAATTAACAGCAAAAAGAAAAAGGGACTGAATACAGGGAATTCTCATAGGCGGCTGTATGCTGAAATACTCCAAATTACAGGGTGCCCGAAATTCAAAAAAATGAAAACGAGCTGTCACACAGGGGCTTCTCATATGCGGCTGTATGCGGGGATACACCAAAATGCGGTGTGATTAAAAATTAACAGCAAAAAGAAAAAGGGACTGAATACAGGGAATTCTCATAGGCGGCTGTATGCTGAAATACTCCAAATTACAGGGTGCCCGAAATTCAAAAAAATGAAAACGAGCTGTCACACAGGGGCTTCTCATATGCGGCTGTATGCGGGGATACACCAAAATGCAGTAGTGATAAAAATTAACAGCAAAAAGAAAAAGGGACTGAATACAGGGAATTCTCATAGGCGGCTGTATGCTGAAATACTCCAAATTACAGGGTGCCCGAAATTCAAAAAAATGAAAACGAGCTGTCACACAGGGGCTTCTCATATGCGGCTGTATGCGGGGATACACCAAAATGCATAGTGATAAAAAATTAACAGCAAAAAGAAAAAGGGACTGAATACAGGGAATTCTCATAGGCGGCTGTATGCTGAAATACTCCAAATTACAGGGTGCCCGAAATTCAAAAAAATGAAAACGAGCTGTCACACAGGGGCTTCTCATATGCGGCTGTATGCGGGGATACACCAAAATGCATAGTGATAAAAATTAACAGCAAAAAGAAAAAGGGACTGAATACAGGGAATTCTCATAGGCGGCTGTATGCTGAAATACTCCAAATTACAGGGTGCCCGAAATTCAAAAAAATGAAAACGAGCTGTCACACAGGGGCTTCTCATATGCGGCTGTATGCGGGGATACACCAAAATGCGGTAGTGATTAAAAATTAACAGCAAAAAGAAAAAGGGACTGAATACAGGGAATTCTCATAGGCGGCTGTATGCTGAAATACTCCAAATTACAGGGTGCCCGAAATTCAAAAAAATGAAAACGAGCTGTCACACAGGGGCTTCTCATATGCGGCTGTATGCGGGGATACACCAAAATGCATAGTGATTAAAAATTAACAGCAAAAAGAAAAAGGGACTGAATACAGGGAATTCTCATAGGCGGCTGTATGCTGAAATACTCCAAATTACAGGGTGCCCGAAATTCAAAAAAATGAAAACGAGCTGTCACACAGGGGCTTCTCATATGCGGCTGTATGCGGGGATACACCAAAATGCATAGTGAACTAAAAATTAACAGCAAAAAGAAAAAGGGACTGAATACAGGGAATTCTCATAGGCGGCTGTATGCTGAAATACTCCAAATTACAGGGTGCCCGAAATTCAAAAAAATGAAAACGAGCTGTCACACAGGGGCTTCTCATATGCGGCTGTATGCGGGGATACACCAAAATGCATAGTGATTAAAAATTAACAGCAAAAAGAAAAAGGGACTGAATACAGGGAATTCTCATAGGCGGCTGTATGCTGAAATACTCCAAATTACAGGGTGCCCGAAATTCAAAAAAATGAAAACGAGCTGTCACACAGGGGCTTCTCATATGCGGCTGTATGCGGGGATACACCAAAATGCATAGTGAACTAAAAATTAACAGCAAAAAGAAAAAGGGACTGAATACAGGGAATTCTCATAGGCGGCTGTATGCTGAAATACTCCAAATTACAGGGTGCCCGAAATTCAAAAAAATGAAAACGAGCTGTCACACAGGGGCTTCTCATATGCGGCTGTATGCGGGGATACACCAAAATGCATAGTGATTAAAAATTAACAGCAAAAAGAAAAAGGGACTGAATACAGGGAATTCTCATAGGCGGCTGTATGCTGAAATACTCCAAATTACAGGGTGCCCGAAATTCAAAAAAATGAAAACGAGCTGTCACACAGGGGCTTCTCATATGCGGCTGTATGCGGGGATACACCAAAATGCATAGTGAACAAAAAATTAACAGCAAAAAGAAAAAGGGACTGAATACAGGGAATTCTCATAGGCGGCTGTATGCTGAAATACTCCAAATTACAGGGTGCCCGAAATTCAAAAAAATGAAAACGAGCTGTCACACAGGGGCTTCTCATATGCGGCTGTATGCGGGGATACACCAAAATGCAGAGTGATACAAAATTAACAGCAAAAAGAAAAAGGGACTGAATACAGGGAATTCTCATAGGCGGCTGTATGCTGAAATACTCCAAATTACAGGGTGCCCGAAATTCAAAAAAATGAAAACGAGCTGTCACACAGGGGCTTCTCATATGCGGCTGTATGCGGGGATACACCAAAATGCATAGTGAACAAAAATTAACAGCAAAAAGAAAAAGGGACTGAATACAGGGAATTCTCATAGGCGGCTGTATGCTGAAATACTCCAAATTACAGGGTGCCCGAAATTCAAAAAAATGAAAACGAGCTGTCACACAGGGGCTTCTCATATGCGGCTGTATGCGGGGATACACCAAAATGCAGAGTGATTAAAAATTAACAGCAAAAAGAAAAAGGGACTGAATACAGGGAATTCTCATAGGCGGCTGTATGCTGAAATACTCCAAATTACAGGGTGCCCGAAATTCAAAAAAATGAAAACGAGCTGTCACACAGGGGCTTCTCATATGCGGCTGTATGCGGGGATACACCAAAATGCAGGTAGTGATTAAAAATTAACAGCAAAAAGAAAAAGGGACTGAATACAGGGAATTCTCATAGGCGGCTGTATGCTGAAATACTCCAAATTACAGGGTGCCCGAAATTCAAAAAAATGAAAACGAGCTGTCACACAGGGGCTTCTCATATGCGGCTGTATGCGGGGATACACCAAAATGCATAGTGAACAAAAATTAACAGCAAAAAGAAAAAGGGACTGAATACAGGGAATTCTCATAGGCGGCTGTATGCTGAAATACTCCAAATTACAGGGTGCCCGAAATTCAAAAAAATGAAAACGAGCTGTCACACAGGGGCTTCTCATATGCGGCTGTATGCGGGGATACACCAAAATGCAGAGTGATTAAAAATTAACAGCAAAAAGAAAAAGGGACTGAATACAGGGAATTCTCATAGGCGGCTGTATGCTGAAATACTCCAAATTACAGGGTGCCCGAAATTCAAAAAAATGAAAACGAGCTGTCACACAGGGGCTTCTCATATGCGGCTGTATGCGGGGATACACCAAAATGCATAGTGATAAAAATTAACAGCAAAAAGAAAAAGGGACTGAATACAGGGAATTCTCATAGGCGGCTGTATGCTGAAATACTCCAAATTACAGGGTGCCCGAAATTCAAAAAAATGAAAACGAGCTGTCACACAGGGGCTTCTCATATGCGGCTGTATGCGGGGATACACCAAAATGCAGTGTGATTAAAAATTAACAGCAAAAAGAAAAAGGGACTGAATACAGGGAATTCTCATAGGCGGCTGTATGCTGAAATACTCCAAATTACAGGGTGCCCGAAATTCAAAAAAATGAAAACGAGCTGTCACACAGGGGCTTCTCATATGCGGCTGTATGCGGGGATACACCAAAATGCATAGTGAACAAAAATTAACAGCAAAAAGAAAAAGGGACTGAATACAGGGAATTCTCATAGGCGGCTGTATGCTGAAATACTCCAAATTACAGGGTGCCCGAAATTCAAAAAAATGAAAACGAGCTGTCACACAGGGGCTTCTCATATGCGGCTGTATGCGGGGATACACCAAAATGCATAGTGATACAAAATTAACAGCAAAAAGAAAAAGGGACTGAATACAGGGAATTCTCATAGGCGGCTGTATGCTGAAATACTCCAAATTACAGGGTGCCCGAAATTCAAAAAAATGAAAACGAGCTGTCACACAGGGGCTTCTCATATGCGGCTGTATGCGGGGATACACCAAAATGCATAGTGAACAAAAATTAACAGCAAAAAGAAAAAGGGACTGAATACAGGGAATTCTCATAGGCGGCTGTATGCTGAAATACTCCAAATTACAGGGTGCCCGAAATTCAAAAAAATGAAAACGAGCTGTCACACAGGGGCTTCTCATATGCGGCTGTATGCGGGGATACACCAAAATGCATAGTGAACTAAAAATTAACAGCAAAAAGAAAAAGGGACTGAATACAGGGAATTCTCATAGGCGGCTGTATGCTGAAATACTCCAAATTACAGGGTGCCCGAAATTCAAAAAAATGAAAACGAGCTGTCACACAGGGGCTTCTCATATGCGGCTGTATGCGGGGATACACCAAAATGCGGTGTGATTAAAAATTAACAGCAAAAAGAAAAAGGGACTGAATACAGGGAATTCTCATAGGCGGCTGTATGCTGAAATACTCCAAATTACAGGGTGCCCGAAATTCAAAAAAATGAAAACGAGCTGTCACACAGGGGCTTCTCATATGCGGCTGTATGCGGGGATACACCAAAATGCATAGTGATTAAAAATTAACAGCAAAAAGAAAAAGGGACTGAATACAGGGAATTCTCATAGGCGGCTGTATGCTGAAATACTCCAAATTACAGGGTGCCCGAAATTCAAAAAAATGAAAACGAGCTGTCACACAGGGGCTTCTCATATGCGGCTGTATGCGGGGATACACCAAAATGCATAGTGATACAAAATTAACAGCAAAAAGAAAAAGGGACTGAATACAGGGAATTCTCATAGGCGGCTGTATGCTGAAATACTCCAAATTACAGGGTGCCCGAAATTCAAAAAAATGAAAACGAGCTGTCACACAGGGGCTTCTCATATGCGGCTGTATGCGGGGATACACCAAAATGCAGTAGTGATTAAAAATTAACAGCAAAAAGAAAAAGGGACTGAATACAGGGAATTCTCATAGGCGGCTGTATGCTGAAATACTCCAAATTACAGGGTGCCCGAAATTCAAAAAAATGAAAACGAGCTGTCACACAGGGGCTTCTCATATGCGGCTGTATGCGGGGATACACCAAAATGCATAGTGATTAAAAATTAACAGCAAAAAGAAAAAGGGACTGAATACAGGGAATTCTCATAGGCGGCTGTATGCTGAAATACTCCAAATTACAGGGTGCCCGAAATTCAAAAAAATGAAAACGAGCTGTCACACAGGGGCTTCTCATATGCGGCTGTATGCGGGGATACACCAAAATGCATAGTGAACAAAAATTAACAGCAAAAAGAAAAAGGGACTGAATACAGGGAATTCTCATAGGCGGCTGTATGCTGAAATACTCCAAATTACAGGGTGCCCGAAATTCAAAAAAATGAAAACGAGCTGTCACACAGGGGCTTCTCATATGCGGCTGTATGCGGGGATACACCAAAATGCGGTGTGATTAAAAATTAACAGCAAAAAGAAAAAGGGACTGAATACAGGGAATTCTCATAGGCGGCTGTATGCTGAAATACTCCAAATTACAGGGTGCCCGAAATTCAAAAAAATGAAAACGAGCTGTCACACAGGGGCTTCTCATATGCGGCTGTATGCGGGGATACACCAAAATGCGGTGTGATTAAAAATTAACAGCAAAAAGAAAAAGGGACTGAATACAGGGAATTCTCATAGGCGGCTGTATGCTGAAATACTCCAAATTACAGGGTGCCCGAAATTCAAAAAAATGAAAACGAGCTGTCACACAGGGGCTTCTCATATGCGGCTGTATGCGGGGATACACCAAAATGCAGTAGTGATAAAAATTAACAGCAAAAAGAAAAAGGGACTGAATACAGGGAATTCTCATAGGCGGCTGTATGCTGAAATACTCCAAATTACAGGGTGCCCGAAATTCAAAAAAATGAAAACGAGCTGTCACACAGGGGCTTCTCATATGCGGCTGTATGCGGGGATACACCAAAATGCATAGTGAACAAAAATTAACAGCAAAAAGAAAAAGGGACTGAATACAGGGAATTCTCATAGGCGGCTGTATGCTGAAATACTCCAAATTACAGGGTGCCCGAAATTCAAAAAAATGAAAACGAGCTGTCACACAGGGGCTTCTCATATGCGGCTGTATGCGGGGATACACCAAAATGCATAGTGAACAAAAATTAACAGCAAAAAGAAAAAGGGACTGAATACAGGGAATTCTCATAGGCGGCTGTATGCTGAAATACTCCAAATTACAGGGTGCCCGAAATTCAAAAAAATGAAAACGAGCTGTCACACAGGGGCTTCTCATATGCGGCTGTATGCGGGGATACACCAAAATGCGGTGTGATTAAAATTAACAGCAAAAAGAAAAAGGGACTGAATACAGGGAATTCTCATAGGCGGCTGTATGCTGAAATACTCCAAATTACAGGGTGCCCGAAATTCAAAAAAATGAAAACGAGCTGTCACACAGGGGCTTCTCATATGCGGCTGTATGCGGGGATACACCAAAATGCATAGTGATTAAAAATTAACAGCAAAAAGAAAAAGGGACTGAATACAGGGAATTCTCATAGGCGGCTGTATGCTGAAATACTCCAAATTACAGGGTGCCCGAAATTCAAAAAAATGAAAACGAGCTGTCACACAGGGGCTTCTCATATGCGGCTGTATGCGGGGATACACCAAAATGCATAGTGATTAAAAATTAACAGCAAAAAGAAAAAGGGACTGAATACAGGGAATTCTCATAGGCGGCTGTATGCTGAAATACTCCAAATTACAGGGGTGCCCGAAATTCAAAAAAATGAAAGCGAGCTGTCACACAGGGGCTTCTCATATGCGGCTGTATGCGGGGATACACCAAAATGCGGTGTGATTAAGAATTAACAGCAAAAAGAAAAAGGGACTGAATACAGGGAATTCTCATAGGCGGCTGTATGCTGAAATACTCCAAATTACAAGGTGCCCGAAATTCAAAAAATGAAAACGAGCTGTCACACAGGGGCTTCTCATATGCGGCTGTATGCGGGGATACACCAAAATGCATAGTGAACAAAAATTAACAGCAAAAAGAAAAAGGGACTGAATACAGGGAATTCTCATAGGCGGCTGTATGCTGACATACTCCAAATTACAGGGTGCCCGAAATTCAAAAAAAATGAAAACGAGCTGTCACACTGGGGCTTCTCATATGCGGCTGTATGCGGGGATACACCAAAATGCATAGTGCACAAAAATTAACAGCAAAAAGAAAAAGGGACTGAGTACAGGGAATTCTCATAGGCGGCTGTATGCTGAAATACTCCAAATTACAGGGTGCCCGAAATTCAAAAAAATGAAAGCGAGCTCTCACACAGGGGCCTCTCATATGCGGCTGCATGCGGGGATACACCAAAATGCAGTGTGAATAAAAATTAACAGCAAAAATAACAAATGACTGAATACAGGGAATTCTCATAGGCGGCTGTATGCTGAAATACTCCAAATTACAAGGTGCCCGAAATTCAAAAAAATGAAAACGAGCTGTCACACAGGGGCTTCTCATATGCGGCTGTATGCGGGGATACACCAAAATGCATAGTGAACAAAAATTAACAGCAAAAAGAAAAAGGGACTGAATACAGGGAATTCTCATAGGCGGCTGTATGCTGACATGCTCCAAATTACAGGGTGCCCGAAATTCAAAAAAATTAAAACGAGCTGTCACACTGGGGCTTCTCATATGCGGCTGTATGCGGGGATACACCAAAATGCATAGTGAACAAAAATTAACAGCAAAAAGAAAAAGGGACTGAGTACAAGGAATTCTCATAGGCGGCTGTATGCTGAAATACTCCACATTACAGGGTGCCCGAAATTCAAAAAATTGAAAATGAGCTGTCACACAGGAGCTTCTCATATGCGGCTGTATGCGGGGATACACCAAAATGCGGTGTGAATAAAAATTAACAGGAAAAAAGAAAAAGAGACTGAATACAGGGAATTCTCATAGGCGGCTGTATGCTGAAATACTCCAAATTACAGGGTGCCCGAAATTCAAAAAAATGAAAATGAGCTGTCACACAGGGGCTTCTCATATTCCGCTGTATGCGGGGATACACCAAAATGCGGTGTGAATAAAAATTATCAGGAAAAAGAAAAAAGGACTGAATATAGATAATTCTCATAGGCAGCTGTATACTGAAATACTTAGTCCCTATTTCTTTTTGCTGTTAATTTTTTTTCACACAACATTTTAGTATATCCCGCATACAGCTGCATATGAGAAAGCCCCTGTGTGACATCTCGTTTTCATTTTTTTGAATTTCGGGGACCCTGTAATTTGGAGTATTTCAACATACAGCCGCCTATGAAAATTCCCTGTATTCAGTCCCTTTTTCTTTTTGCTGTTAATTTTTTTTCACTATGCATTTTGGTGTATCCCCACATATAGCCGCATGTGAGAAGCCCCTGTGTTACATCTCATTTTCATTTTTTTGAATTTCGGGCAACCTGTAATTTGGAGTATTTCAGCATACAACTGCCTATGCATTCAGTTCTTTTTTCTTTTTCCTGTTAATTTTTCTTCACACCGCATTTTGGTGTATCTCCGCATACACCCGCATATGAGAATCTCCTGTGTTACATCTCATTTTCATTTTTTTGAATTTCGGGCACCCTGTAATTTGTAGTATTTCAGCACACAGCCGCCTATGAGAATTCTCTGTATTCAGTTCCTTTTTTTTTTCCTGTTAATTTTTATTCACACCGCATTTTGGTGTATCCCCGCATACAGCCGCATATGAGAAGCCCTTGTGTGACATCTCGTTTTCATTTTTTTGAATTTCGGGCACCCTGTAATTTGGAGTTTTTCAGCATACAGCCGCCTATGAGAATTCCCTGTATTTAGTTCCTTTTTCTTTTTCCTGTTAATTTTTGTTCACTATGCATTTTAGTGTACTGCCGCATATGAGAAGTCCCAGTGTTATGTCACATTTTTATTTTTTTGGATTTCGGGAACCATGTAATTTGGAGTATTTCAGCATACAGCCGCCTATGAGAATTCCCTGTATTCAGTCCATTTTTCTTTTACCGGTTAATTTTTATTCCCACCGCATTTTGCTATATCCCTGCATACAGCCGCATATAAGGATCCCCTGTGTGACAGCTCGTTTTCATTTTTTTGAATTTCGGGCACCCTGTAATTTGGAGTATTTCAGCATACAGCCGCCTATGAGAATTTCCTGTATTCAGTACCTTTTTTTTTCCTGTTAATTTTTATTCACACCGCATTTTGGTGTATCCCCGCATACAGCCGCATATGAGAAGCCCCTGTGTGACAGCTCGGTTTCATTTTTTTGAATTTCGGGCAACCTGTAATTTGGAGTATTTCAGCATACAGCCGCTTATGAGAATTCCCTGTATTCAGTCCTTTTTTTTCCTGTTAATTTTTGTTCACTATGCATTTTAGTGTACCGCCGCATACAGCCGCATATGAGAAGTCCCAGTGTTACTTCACTTTTTTATTTTTTTGAATTTCGGGCACGATGTAATTTGGAGTATTTCAGTATACAGCCGCCTATGAGAATTCCCTGTCTTCAGTCCCCTTTTCTTTTTCCTGTTAATTTTTATTAACACCGCATTTTGGTGTTTCCCCGGATACAGCCGCATATGAGAAGTCCCTGTGTGACATCTCGTTTTCATTTTTTTGAATTTCGGGCACGCTGTAATTTGGAGAATTTCAGCATACAGCCGCCTATGAGAATTTTCTGTATTTAGTCCTTTTTTCTATTTCATGTTAATTTTTATTCAAACCAAATTTTGGTTTATCCCCGCATATAGCCGCAGTTAGGAAACCCCTGTGCTACATCTTGTTTTTATTTCTTTGAATTTCGGGCACCCTGTAATTTGTAGTATTTCGGCATACAGCCGCTTATGAGAATTTCCTGTATTCAGCCCCTTTTTCTTTTTCCTGTTAATTTTTACTCACCCCGCATTTTGGTGTATCCCCGCATACAGCTGCATATGAGAATCACCTGTGTTACATCTCGTTTTCATTTTTTTGAATTTCGGGCACCATGTAATTTGTAGTATTTCGGCATACAGCCGCCTATTAGAATTCCTCGTATTCAGTACCTTTTTCTTTTTCCTGTTAATTTTTATTCACACCGCATTTTGGTTTATCCCCGCATATAGCCGCAGATGGGAAACCCCTGTGCTACATCTCGTTTTTATTTTTTTGAATTTCGGGCACCCTGTAATTTGTAGTATTTCAGCATACAGCCGCCTGTAAAAATTTCCTATATTCAGTCACTTTTTCTTTTTGCTGTTAATTTTTATTCACCCCGTATTTTGGTGTATCCCCGCATACAGCCGCATATGAGAATCACCTGTGTTAGATCTCGTTTTTATTTTTTTGAATTTCGGGCACCCTGTAATTTGTAGTATTTCGGCATACAGCCGCCTATGAGAATTCCCTGTATTCAGTCCCTTTTTCTTTTTCCTGTTAATTTTTATTCACACCGCATTTTGGTTTATCCCCGCATACAGCTGCAGATGGGAAACCCCTGTGCTACATCTCGTTTTTATTTTTTTGAATTTCGGGCATCCTGTAATTTGTAGTATTTCAGCATAAAGCCGCCGAATTTCCTATATTCAGTCCCCGTATTCAGTCCCTTTTTCTTTTTCTAAACCTCAACTGTCGTCTGTTGGTTCATTAACTTGGTATGGAATTGCAATATGTGCCATCGTCGTGTTCTAGACCTCAACTGTCGTATATTAGTCTGAATTACCTAGTTGCTTATTTGGTATACTAAAGGTAACCTCATTCCATCGATATGAGGAAATGTTCACCTGTCGGCTACTACTTGGTTTCACCTTCCGGATCACTAATCCTACCTCATGTACTTAGTTTGGTTGAGAGATTATAAGGGCCAAAGTACCTTCTCGATGTGCGCATTCATCTAGTGGTAAACCAATAAAAATCAAATAACTTAGACTAAGTAATTAAATGCAAACACAATCAAGCAAACACAAATTTCAACAAAAGAATCAAATAACTAACATGCAAAACAAAACATTCGATTACATCACAACCCTAGAAACTAAAGAATCTACTCTAACACGATTAAAAAGCAAATAAAACAAATAAAGATAAAGGAGTTCATAGAAAAACTCAAAGAGCAATGAAGATCCGTCGAAAACTCGCGTCTTTCGCTTCTCAACTTCGTCTCCAAGCTTAGCCGCCAAGTCCCCACCCTAGAAGATGCTTCTCTGCTCCAGAATACCTCTCTGGTGCAAGAAATCCCGCTTATATACTTTTCTGGCCGACCTTCCATCAATTAGCCTTGTTTCCAAATTCTGGATCTGTTTCCGGAAATGCTTGACACGGCCCGTGTGGAATGCTACACGGACTGTGTGCCTGTGTTTCTTCTGCGGTCGAGTCAGCGGTTCTCTGTGGTCGTGTCATCGATCGAGTCAAGGTTGACACGGTCCGCATGAGGTGGTACACGGACCGTGTAAAGACTACTAAATTCTAGATTCCTCCTCAATTTCGCCCGATTCCTGCAGAATAAGAAAAAACTTGCAGCAGTACCACATTCTATATATATTCAATGAATTATAACCGAATTAATAGATTTAAACACAGGTTTTGGTACAAATTTAAGGTCAAAATATATATATGAATGCGAGATATCAAATTCCCCCAAGCTGAAATCTTGCTTGTCCTCAAGCAAAAATCCCAACTTAGGTAAAGGGCTGGTCTATGGATTACCTAAATGCAAAAGTAAATTCTAAATGCGAATAGTTTACGTGAGCTTGCTATTGTTAAAAACCTCAAGAATCCTTTTGAATAACAATTTGGATTTCCTCGATAAATTTTGATTCACCCCACTAATCAACTAATCAAATTTCATAATTTGAGATGTTCTAATATTTGCCAAAACTAATTGTTCGAATTGATCGATCTTTCATTCTTACATCGAAACTATGCCCTCGTTTGTGGTGATTTTCCTTTTTGCCCCCCCAAGCTTGGAACAAGCTTAGGTTAGAAAGTTGCGGACTTCGCGTGTTGATATATGCATAAGTCTTAACTATGGTTTTTCTCGAGCTCAAAGGCATCCAGTAGGATTGTGCCAGTACTCATTGTTTTCTTCTAAATGTGGGAGACGAGCTCAAAGGCACCCTGTAGGACTTATTGCCAGTACTCTTATTTTCTCCATCTTTTCGTTTGTTTTAATTCATTTGCATATATCATGAATACACACATCCAATGGTATTCCTTCATACCAATGGATATCCCAATCTTTCTTTAATTGAAAATCCCGGTTCCCTATTTTAAAAGGCACAGTTTAGTTTCAAAATGATTTTTTTCAATACAATTCGACTTTCGTTCTTTCAAATGTTCAAACTATCCCGTCCTATGCAATTCTTTGATCAACTTATGGGGTTATTTCCAACTTCTCAAAGTCATCATAATTACAACTCAAAATTTCTCGCAAAGGTTTCTAATTCTAGCAATTCACACAAATATATCGCCTAAAAGTGCAACAAAAAGTAAACATGACCTAGAAATAAAAGAAAAATAAACATGAACTAAATGCTAAAGTTCTCCCCCCAAGCTAAGTCCGAGCATTGTCCTCAATGCTTCAAGACAGATAGAAATAAAACCTGGGGAAAAGAAAGCAAACCTGATCAGTAGTCGGAAGAATCATAGAACCGCCAGTCGCGCAACTCGTCCTCTATCGCCCGGATACGCCCGCCATAGTCACCCATCTGCTGCTGGATGTCGCGAAGGATAACACCGTGCTCGCGCTGAGTGTCACTCATGTCATGCATGAGGCGGTACACATCCTGAATGGTCGGATCGGCAGAGTGAGAGCCGGTCACAGCAGGGGAAGGGATTTGGGCAAGACAAAGCCACTAACAGTAAGTGTTGCTAATAGAGACAAAATGAGTACTGATCTGTTATGTAAAAATCTTACATTCTCTTTACAAGACAATGAATTTAGTGCAAACTTACGAGTCTTAGATGTGCAAGGCCATGACTTGTTACTGGGTATGGACTGGTTGACTAGACTGGGTCCCACATTGGTTGACTGGAACAAGGGGAGCATGAAATTGAAGAAGAATGGCAAGTTCATTAAGTTGGAGGATGAAGATGTGCAGGCGGGACTAAAGGAGCTCACAGTTACTGAACAAACAGTAAACTTGTTGAAAGAAGATTATGAAGTAGGACACATCATACTGGCACAAATCTCTCAACCTGAAGATAAAATAGAAAGGGAGGTACATCCTTCTTTATTACCAGTTTTAGATGAATTTTCTGAGTTATTTGCTAAACCTACTGTCCTACCTCCAAAAAGGGATGTAGATCACAAAATTCCCCTCAAACCTGACTCCAAACCAGTCAACTTGAGGCCTTACAGATTCTCTCACTATCAGAAGCTAGAAATTGATAAAATAATAGAAGAGTTACTCAAGAACTCTTTTATTAGACCATCTTGCAGTCCCTACTCATCCCCGATTCTCTTAGTGAAAAAGAAAGACAATTATTGGCGGATGTGTGTCGATTATAGGAAATTAAATGAGAATACGATAAAGAATAAATATCCAATACCCATAATCGATGATTTACTTGATGAATTGAAGCATGCTAGGGTGTTCACTAAATTGGATTTAAGGTCAGGATATCATCAAATTAGAATGCATGAAGGGGACATCTTTAAAACAACATTTCATACTCATGATGGCCTTTACGAGTTTAAGGTTATGCCTTTTGGTCTTACGAATGCCCCTGCAACTTTCCAAGCACTCATGAACTCAATATTTAAACCTTACCTTAGGAAATTTGTGTTGGTATTTTTTGATGACATTCTTGTTTTCATCCAAGACATTGAGTCTCATGTAGAGCATGTTCGAAAAACCTTTACATTACTAGCACAGAACCAATTATTCCTTAAAAGAAGCAAGTGTGAAATAGCTGTAGATCAAATAGAGTACTTAGGTCACATCATCTCCAAAGATGGAGTGGCAACTGACCCAAGAAAAATTGAAGCCATGACGAACTGGCCAGTACCCAAAACTGTGAAGGCATTGAGAGGATTTCTAGGACTTACCGGGTATTATCGTAAATTTATCAAAGGCTATGGTGTGATCTCAAAACCTCTTACAGAATTACTTAAGAAGGATGCCTTTCAATGGAACAGTGAAGCACAAACTGCCTTTCAGACACTAAAAACTGCTATGACCAAGGCCCCAATACTTGCCTTACCAGACTTCACACAAAGTTTTGTAATTGAAACTGATGCCTCTAAGGATGGTATAGGTGCTGTCTTAATCCAAAATAAGAAACCTCTTGCATTCTTAAGCAAGAAACTAGGACCAAAAAATCAATTACTCTCTACTTATGAAAAGGAGTTCTTAGCACTATTGACAACAATCACTAAATGGAGACACTACTTAATGGGGGGTAGATTTGTAATTAAAACAGACCATATAAGTTTAAAGTATTTATTAGAGCAGAAGATAAATACAGCAAGTCAACATAAAGGTCTAAGCAAACTACTCGGGCTAGATTACGTAATTGAGTACAAAAAGGGTAGTGAAAATGTTGTTGCTGATGCCTTATCTAGACAAGAAGGGCAAGAAAGGAATTGTGTTATGTGTGCAGGTATCAATTTTTTGAGTGAGATCATACCTCAGTGGGTGACTGAGATGTAAAGCAGCTACATAGGAGATAGGTGGATTGAAGAATTAAAAGAAAAGATGAATCAACAACCTGTAGGTGATGCAGACAATCCATACACTCAATACCAGCAGCTGATTCGATACAAGGGCAGGATTTGTGTAGGTGAAACTGGAGAATGGAGACAAACGATTATACGGGAACTTCATGCATCTAATCTAGGAGGTCACTCTGGAATTACATCCACTTACCAGAGAATCAAAAGATCATTTTACTGGCCAAATATGAAGAGAGATGTACACCAATTCATTAGGAAATGTGAAGTCTGTCAAATGAACAAACCGGAGCACATCCATCCACCCGGTCTCCTACAGCCTCTTCCTATACCTGAGGATGCATGGATGAGTGTAGGCCTAGATTTCATCACTGGTCTTCCAAAACCAGAAGGAAAAGAAGTCATCATGGTGGCTGTAGACCGACTTACAAAATATGCCCACTTCATTGCTTTGTCACATCCTTACAAAGCCTCAGATGTGGCTCAGGCGTATTTTGATTACGTATACAAGCACCACGGATTGCCAAAAGATATCATATCAGATAGAGAACCAATCTTCACGAGTAGATTTTGGAAGGAACTGATGACGAGAATGGGAGTAAAGCTTAATTTAAGCACGGCGTATCATCCTCAGACCGATGGTCAAACGGAACGAGTAAATCAATGTCTAGAAAATTACCTTCGTTGCATGACGTTTGACAAGCAAAAAAACTGGGCGAAATATCTGACCATGGCGGAGTGGTGGTACAATACATCGTACCACAGTGCAATAAAGATGACGCCTTTCGAAGCTCTTTTTGGTTATACTCCTCCTCAACTGGGCTTAGGCAGTGTTCCTAAAAGCCAAGTAGCAGCTGTGGATGTGATATTAAGAGACAGGCAGACCACCTTACAACAATTGAAATCGAATTTGGTCAAGGCACAAAATCGAATGAAGCAACACGCTGATGCAAATCGAAGCGAAAGACAATTCAGTGTTGGCGATTGGGTATACTTAAAATTACAACCTTACCGTCAGATTACTGTAGCTGGCCTACGAAATCAAAAGCTAAGTCCACGATTCTATGGGCCCTATGAGGTATTACAAAAGGTCGGCATCAATGCTTACCGGCTCAATCTACCAGCTGGATCAGCAATACACCCTGTGTTTCACGTCTCACAGCTTAAGTGACGCATTGGGGACACTCAGGCGACTTCTCCAAATCTGCCAGTCATTGGACCTAGTGGTAGTTTACAACTCATCCCGATCGCCATTTTAGCTCGCAGAATGGTTAAGAAGAGCAACGCAGCAGAGCCACAAGTCCTAATCCATTGGTCGAATCAACCCCTTGAAGACGCTACCTGGGAGAGTTACCAATCGATTGTACAAAAGATTTCCAGATTTCGTCCTCGAGGTCGAGAACACTTTGAAGGAAGGGGGAATGTCAGAACCTAGAGTCAATTTGGGAATTATCCAATCCAATTCGGATTTAGTCAATCCAACTGAAAGAGAAGGTGAAAGAGAAGAAAGGAGTTCGGGCAACTCAGTTAAAACCACGGGCAGAACTTTTAAAGGAGATCAGAAGCTGCAGAAGGACCCCACCTCTATTAACGGGAAATCAAACGAATGGAGCGAGGAGATTCAATTGGAAGATCAAATGCAGGGATTAGATTGATTCCATCTCTAGGGACATCGCTTATATAAAGAGAAGTAGTGCGATGGGTTAGAGTAGAAAAAATCAGTATCAGAAATTTACAATTTTTACTTCTTTTCTTTCTTACTGTTCTTACTGTTCTTGTACCGTTTCTAAGGGATCAATAAAATTCGTTATTTTTTCTTCCTCTATCCAAATTGAGTTCTTCTATCCTGATTGAGTTGAGGTCGTCACAAGTGCGCATTGGAAGAGGGATTTGGGCGAGGGGAGGAGGTAATTGGCGAGAGAGGGAATTTGGGAGGGAAGATGAAAAAAAAGTTAGGGTTTTGGCCGCCTACTCTAAGTTGGCTCTTGGCCTCGTGGGATACATGAAAAAAATGAATTCATATCCTCTGCATTAACTCAAAAGAGAATCTTTTGAGTTAATGGATCTCGACTGTCCGATTGGTTTTAAGATTCGTGTGAACTAAATCTACACTAATATTGAAGGGCTCCCTATGTTATAAACACGAGCCGGATTGGCTCCGTTTATAATCAGACGGTTGAAATTCATTAACTCAAAAGATTCCCTTTTGAGTTAATGCAGAGGATACGGATCCGAAAAAAATTGAAGACAGTGGAGAATACAGAAAAAAATTGAAGGCAGTGGGAGATGAATGAATTGGAAGACCTATCAACGAACCCATATACTCTGAGGTAACATAATATTTATGTTTAGATCGGAGCCGTCTGATTATTATTACGCACGAATATTAATGGAACATGTACATTACCTGGGGTCGGATCTAAACAGAAATATTATGTTACCTCAGAGAATGGGGACTCTCTACCCAGACTTATTCAAATGATTAAATCAGGAACGTTCTTTACTTATCCGACGACATGAAAGTTTGATATTTACTAATTATACAGCAATACATATGTAAAAAATTCAAAAAATATATTTTTATTTTTTTTACATCTTATATGACCAAATAATACTTGTACATGTCATTTTTATAGACTTTCATCATTATATGCCCCTTCAAATTTTGAAAACATTTTCGGACTGTTCGTTTTCACACGGAAAATCAACGGTCGATCTACAATGAAATCATTCCAAATCTGTTTTAAAATGATCAAGGGAGAACATTGAACGTAACCAACATAAAGCTTCAAAAAAAATATTATGTATGAGCTTCGATCCAACAAGAAGTATTTATGGCCATACGATACTTCAATTTTTGATCAACTAGATGGATGGGTAAATAAAAACAAATTTTGATCAAATTTGGGTGCAAGACAATAAATGTATTGCTCTTTAATTTGAATGGTCCTGATCGACCAACGGACGACATATTCCCGCGCGTATTCATGAACTCACGAAACAAGAGTTTGTATTTCATACAGGACACAAGTCATTAACTCTTGTTTGGTGAGTTCATGAAGACACACATAAATATATCGTCCATTGAAATTAAAGATGATTGCATTTATTTTATTATAGCAAAGTTCGATGAAATTTTATTTTCATTTACCTATTCATCAAGTCGTCGGGATATTGAAACATCGAAAGGCTATAAACGCTTTACGTTGAATCAAAGCTTAGACATAACCAAACTCAAGAAATTTTATGTTGTTTATGTTCAGAGTTTTCTCTTGATCATTTCAAAATAAATTTGGAATCATTTCATTGCAGATCGACCGTTGATTGATAACGTAAAAATAAACGGTCCAAAATTACTGACTCAATTTTAAGAGGCAAATAACGATAAAATTATATAAAATTGACATTTATAAGTATTATTTGGTCATATAAATGTAAAAAAAGTAGAAAATATTTATTTTAATTTTTTTCATATTATTTGATGTACAATTATTACATATATTGTAGATTTGTAAATCATAACCGTCCGATGGAAGATGAATGGTCTTGATTTCAAAGGAGTTGTCCATTCTAGAGGCTATGGATGGGAGTCTATATTCTCTGAGGTAACTTAATATTTCTGTTTAGATCCGCCCCAAGTGAAATGCAATGTATTCTTCAATATTCGTGCAAAATCCGTACTGACAGCTCCAATCTAAAATGGAGAAATTATGATATCTCAGGTGATTTGAATTTGTGAGCAGGTGCCTAAGTGCGATACAGAGAGAGTTCTTCTCTGGGATTTGGTGTTTTTTTCAAAACCAAATCAGATTTGAGAATACCAAATTTTCATTTCCCTCAAATTTGAGATAGGAGTAGGTCCGATGGGCATCGGACCTACATTTATATTCAATTAGATCTAGGACCGTACGATTAGCATCAAGATCTATGTATACGGAAATTCATAGACTTGCACGGACTTTTAATACATATCACACGAATCTTGATGCAGATCGAATGGTCATCACACCCATCGAACCAAGGAAGGTCCGATGGGCATCGGACCTACTCTGATTCCCTCAAATATTTGGACATCTTCCCTCCACCTCTTTTGGAGCGTCGGATGGGTACAAAGAGACGGTGGATATGATGAGAGTTGTGCAAGTGCGGATCGTGATCCGTGGGTGCTTCGTTTATGGATTCCTATTGGCCGGGAAGTGAAAGAACATTTTGACGCCGGCCTTGTCCCTGACCCCTACCTTTGGCGCCACACACCCAAGACCCTCCCGCCAAACCCCTACCTTTCCGCCAGCCCTAAACCGACCCATCTCTCTCTCGCTCCCTCGCCGCTGCCAGACCCCGACCCTTTCCGCCCAAATCCTATTTCTTCGATTAAAAAAGAATTGATCTATTTCTCTGATACGAAAAAAGCGAAGAAAAAAAAAAGGTGACAGCGGTGATCTCCGCAAACCCTCCGCCTCATACATGATAAACAATGTGTAATTTTGGTAAGATTAAATTTCATGATAAAACACTAGTGCTATGAATTTACAATTAAATTTATAAAAATTTGTAGGAAAAGAAGGATGAATTCATGCCATTTATGATTAATAATCAGATTGCTGGTTATACTCACAAACGCAAGTCTTTTGTTTATCACATTTTTTTTAATTTTTTTAACTGTTACTTATTCTCAGTAGTTTTCTATACTTTCTCATGATTAGCCTTTTGTGAAATTTGCATAGCATGTTTTATATTATGAGATAACTCTATCTAATAATATACTTCTTTTCTTATATATAATTTAGTTGTGTCCCGTGACATTAACATTTGGAGTGCCGCCTTTCTTCTCATTGGAGCGTGCAGCTGCCCCTTATTTTGGCATAAAGGTCTAAAATACCCTTCAATTTATTTATTTTTTATTTCAATCCCATAGGTAATTCATTAAACTAAAAGACGATAGTACATAGTTCAGAGAAAACCAGAAAATTACATAGATACCAGAAAATACTGGTAAATACCAGAAATTACCAGAAAGTACTAGTGAATACCAGAAATTACCAGAAAATACTGGTAAATACCAGAAATTACCAGAAAATACTGGTAAATACTGGTCATTTTATGTTGAGAAAATACCAGAAAGTACTAGTATGGATTTTGTGAAGGATCTTCCATTGGTTGGTAAGAAGGCACCTGATTTTAAAGCTCAAGCAGTATTTGATCAGGAGTTCATCAAGGTACATGAAAACATGATGTTGCAGAGATTGCATGCTTTATAATTTGACATCATTACCACTAAATTCATATAGGAAAAAGAGGCTTACCATAAAAATAGAATAATGCTTTGTGTTGAACTCTCATGTTGATGAGGAAATAGAGTATTGTTATTGAATTATTTTTTCTTTCTTTAAGTTTAGAATAAGTATAGTACAGAATGAGGTGAAGCTTAGCAGATTTATTTGGGTTAATCGTGGAATAAGTACTATTAGTTTAGAATATCAGGTGGGGTGGTGAACTTTTTAATGGCCTACTTGTTTGCATGGTTGCCGGTTATTCTGAGCTATGAAAAATGATAGACAATGTATTTAGATTCTCTGAAATTTGTTGTTAGGTCTGCAGTTAGCCAGTTAGCCAGTTAGTCAAGTTGGCATGTGGAAATGAGGTTAAAAATTGAAATTTTCTCCACTACTTTCTTTACTTTTTTTTCAATTGTCTACTGGTCTTGTCTTGTGCTGCTACATGCTCAAAGGAATTGCAATCCTCGCTAATAAGAAGGTTACCCATTGGTGGTGTGATATAGGGTGCTGATTCTTACAACTAATGCCTGACTATTGGGGGATAGCTCCTGTACAATTCCAGCCAAGTGAAGCCTTTGTTCAGTTTTTCAATAGTTGATAGTACATTGCCTGCCTGATCTTTCTTGGGTTGTAAACTTGTACGTATCAGATAATAGTTCTTAGCAAGCATTCCACAATCCTTCTAAACTGTCTTCTCCAGCTGCTTTTAAGAAGTTCAGGTATGTGCATCCAACCAAGGCCAATGTAGCATGTAAAGGTTAGAATTTCAGTACTGATAACAATCTACCATGTAATTAAGTCCTGACTCTTGCAAGTATGTTTGGATACTGATATCAATCATGTAAGTCCTGATATCAATCTACCATGTAAGTCCTGACTCTTACAAGTATGTTTGGATGTGGTTCCTTGACATCTGAATGCCATATTGTCAATGATTTTTATATGCTTCGGCTGTTTGTCCACTTACATTGAACCAACCTTGTTGATGGTAAATTTTGCACGATTTTGCTCACTCAAAGATAACATGGAGTGCTGGACATAGGATATTTAAAATAATTTAGTGTTTGTATTCTATTTTAATTCTTTCATTTTTATTTTTTCCACGCAAAATAATTATCTAATACTGTTATATTTGACTAGAATCATATCTCATAGGTAGGTAAAACTCCTAGTGATGTTGGCACTGTTGGTGAAATTCGGATTGTGGCACATTTCCTTACCTAAACTAATATTCTGGTAATTGAAATACATTTTTCTGTGATCTCAATTTTGATTACTTATGGCAATGTCCTTCTAAGTAGTAAATCAGGTGCTTCCTTAATGCTTAGTACTTGTGGATAGGAAAATATTCAGGGTTGCACACACAATAGACCTTAGTAATGTTAGGATTGCTTAATACTTAATTTGGTCTTCAATGCTGAAATGAACTGTTACTCAGGGGCAGAGGCAAGATTTTGGACTATGGGGGTCAATATGTACAGAAGTTACTGACTTTTGTTTTTTGAAAGGTATGGGGTCATTAGCTTAGGTGTTGCGATCTAGAAGGCTCACACTTAGGATGAAGACATTGCCTTTAATTTCTGCACTACTCCTGTCGAAAATCTCTTTCAGGTCTCTCTTCCCTATCTCTTTTGTCACTCAATTTTGGTTACTTTAAATGAGTTACTTTAAATGTCTTTTGTCACTCAATTTTGTCAGATCACTTTTGTCACTCAATTTTATTTACAATAAAATGTCTTTTAGTTACTTTAAATGAGTTCATGTCATTACTTCTGTGTTGAAACACAAGGATTAACACATCTTACCCACAGGAATCTCTCTGCAGTAAAAAGAAATAATAGTACACCGATTGCATGTGCAATGTTATACATTATAATTTGATAATTACACAATATTCTGGTTTGATAATTGAGTCGAAAGAATAGCAAATATGGTCATAGTTAACATATTTAAATCTGTTCAAATTTACTACAATTTGCAAATTTTATTTTGTTTGGGATTATTTGTCTTAATACTTTTCAAAATATATTGCGGCAACAATCTTGATTATTAGCCTACAAATTCAATTGAAATAATTTAAATTTACTTTAATATTGTGTAGCCCAACAGGAGAGGCTTAGAGTTGAATAAGTTCTTACTAATCTTGACAAGACAAGACTTGTCTGATTTGTCGGCCAAAGAGAGAGCTTTACTGAGGAACAAGCCATTGTATTTGAACTAAATATATAATATCTTAATCCATTTTTTTTCCTCTTTAGATGACAGATTGGTTTTTTTTTTATTTTGTTATTATCAAATGTAAATTTGAATGATATATATTAATGTTTTATGAAAGTCATTTTTCTTAATTACTGTCTCTATTTATGTTATAGTTTATATTATATATTTCATAGTATCAAATTAGAATTAATAGAATAACTAATAACAACGAATATTATAATTATGTTTGCATACCAATTTTTTTGCATTAAAATAGTTATTTAAGTATTGAATTCTTATATGAGGAGGGATCAAATTACACCTTTTTTGGTGACACACTTTGACACCTACCATTTTCAAAGTCCAAATAGTTGATTCAAATCATTCAACATGATTGAAATATTAAAATGTGCTTGGAGATCAAATTTTACATTTTTTTGAATTTTTTTGCTATTTATTAAGATGGTTACAAAAATCGTTGTTTTCAGACCATTGAAAAACAGCGATTTTGTAACCATCTTAATAAATAGTAAAAAAATTCAAAAAATTGTAAAATTTGATCTCCAAGTACATTTTAATTGGTGATCATGTTGAACGGTTCGGATCGACTGTTTGAATTTTGAAATCGCAAAATTGATCTATATAAAAAACGGTGTCAATGATGTGTCACCAAAAAATGTGTAATTGGATCCCTCCTCTTCTTATATATTGCTATTATTCATGTTGTTGTGATTTATAATAAAAATCATCATTAAAAAGAGATCAAATAAACAGAAATGAATGTTTCCAGGAAGTAAACAATTGCATGGGCATGAATTAAACTAGTTGCATGGACAATTCCATGCAATTAATGAGAACTGTTAGTCCAGACTATTTGCATGAGTATGTAGTGGACTATTTGCATGGACCTTCAATAAAATATAATATAAACAAGGGGTTAAGTAGTTGCATGGGCATGGGGTTAAGTAGTTGCATGGACCTTTAATAAAATATAATATCTACAATGTGGTTAAGTAGTTGCATGGGTATGGGGTTGAGTTGTTGCATGGACCTCCAATTAATTATAATATCTGACCTTCAAAATGTATTTGCATGGGGAGAAAGAAAACAGTTGCATGGTTGCACAATACACATTTACATGGGATACTTGTTGCATGTGCTTTGCCTTGCAACAAGTTTTACGAATTCAGAAATGCCATTTCTTTTGCATGGGCCGTCTCTACCATGCAACAAACCAGTGCTGCCCATGCAATAAACTCATATTCTAGTAGTGTTCTTTGTTTGTCTTTTGGGTTTTCTCACTATTTTACTAACTCAACAAAATATTGGGTTAGCTACTATTCTCAATCTTGAAGTTATTCTTGCTCTATTTCTTGATTCATCCAAATGTCAGTGGAAAGGTGATTTACACCTTTTAGGAAAGGTGATTTACACCTTTTAGGAAAGGTGATTTACATCTTTTAAAAGTTCCCTATCATTTATGTATATTTAGGGAGAATTTTGAGGAAATATGAAACATTGTAGATTATTCTTATGGGTCCGACTAATTGTACCCAGTTTTTACCCAAAAAAAATTGTCATTTGACTTGCGCGAATACTGTAAAATTCTATAATCAATACTGTAAGTTCAACAACAAATCATGCATAATACCTGGTTCAAAATTCTAACAACCCAGGTGGTCCCAAGTTAGTTAAAAATTGTTAACAACTAGTAAACGAACTGTACTTTCGGCTATACTCTCAGCTTCTAGAAGATTTAACACAAATCACTTCCAAAAATTGTACGGCTGTACTTCAAGCTTTTAGAATATTTGAATAACACCACTTCTAAAACTTGTAGTTATTTACAAATTACACTTAAAATTATGCAAAATTAACTTTTTTGCCTCAAAATTAAATTTTTATTTTTTCGAAATTAAAATTAAAAAAATTGAATTTTTTTAAAAATTCATCTTTTTTTCTTCAATTATTAATATTTATATATTGATATATATCATGTAAAATAAGATTTCAATACTGTAAAATTAGCATATGCAAACTATAAATCTAACATATGTTAACTAAAATATTTCAATAATGTAAAATTGACACATGAAACTATAAAAATATCATATACAAACTATAAAATGTCACCAGTCACAAAAATTTCATATACTGTACTATTTCACTACAACATAAATTGTACCATTTCACCACAAAAAGTTCACTAAAATCAACTGTATCTAACATCAATCTAAAATATGATTGTTACTTCATACAACGCTGATGCGCACTATTTGGATGCGTGAGAAGCTTCATTGCTAGAATGACACGTTCTTTAGAAATGTCATCCTACAAAAAAAAAAGAATTGTAAGGAATTTAGATTTATGCACATCAGTACAGAGGAAAATGATAGGGCACATAGGTTACTCACAAGTCATCATCTTGTAAAATAACTCATACATCTTATAAAACTAAGGCATGAATCATGTAAAATAACTCATACATCTTATAAAACTATTGTATGAATCATGTAAAATACCTCATATATCCTACAAAACTGTAAAAGGTTGCATAGATATTTTTTAAAGAAAACACTCACAAGTCATAATCTTGTAAAATAACTCATACATCTTATAAAACTATGGCATTAATCCTGTAAAATAACTCATATATCCTACAAACTGGTAAGTATATTATGTATGAGTTTAATGCATTTCAACACCTAATTCTGTAAATCATTGGCAGAATCATGAAACACTAGTTGAAGAATACCATAAAAGGTTGAAGAATACTGTAGGTTTCATGAAATGGAAGCCTTTATTTTAAAGTAAAATATATACATTATAAAATTACTTTTGTAAAGTTCATAAGCATCTCAGTGATCAGATTGTACACAAAGCGTAGTAGAAAAATAGCACAGTCCATTGATTTGGGTGCCTACTTTGGGCAGTTCTGATGAATTATGCCAACATATTTCCATGAAGGTTTAGCTGAAAGCAAAATATGATATCAACATCTTTACTGTATAATAACTTCAAGTATGACATGAATCCTGTAAAATAACTCATACATCTTATAAAACTATTGTATGAATTATGTAAAATACCTCATATATCCTACAAAACTGTTAAGTATATTATGTAACAGTTTCATGCATTTCAACACTTAATCCTATAAATCATTGGCAGAATCATGAAACACTAGTTGAAGAATACTGTAAAATGTTACATAGATAATTTTTAAAGAAAACACTCACAAGTCCTAATCCTGTAAAATAACTCATACAACTTATAAAACTATTGTATGAATCCTGTAAAATACCTCATACATCTTATAAAACTTAGGCATGAATCATGTAAAATAACTCATACATCTTATAAAATTATTGTATGAATCCTGTAAAATACCTCATTTATCCTATAAAACTGTAAAATGTTGCATAGATAATTTTTAAAGAAAACACTCACAAGTCCTAATCCTGTAAAATAACTCATACATCTTATAAACTATGACATGAATCCTGTAAAATACCTCATATATCCTACAAAACTGGTAAGTATATTATGTATGAGTTTAATGCATTTCAACACCTAATCCTGTAAATCATTGGTAGAATCATGAAACACTAGTTGAAGAATACTGTAAAAAGCTGCATACATAATTTTTAAAGAAAACACTCACAAGTCCTAATCCTGTAAAATAACTCATATATCTTATAAAACTATTGTATGAATCCTGTAAAATACCTCATATATCCTACAAAACTGTTAAGTATATTATGTAACAGTTTAATGCATTTTAACACCTAATCATGTAAATCATTGGCAGAATCATGAAAAACTAGTTGAAAAATACTGTAAAAGGTTGCATAGATAATTTTTAAAGAAAACACTCACAAGTCCTCCAATAAAGAAAATATTGAAGCCATTTCATGGTGTGCCAGTGGTATTGCATGTATTAAATATCTTCAACTGAGGTGTAAAAATGCATCTCCTCATTAGGAACATCCACTGCAAAAAGCACCCAATGATTTTTCTTGCAATTACAGGGTCTTCATCTGTGCTAGTGGTACTCCAAGCTTGCAAAGTCAATCCATGATATGCAAAATAAATAGAATGAAAACTATTGCATAAAACCTGTAAAATAACTGTTGTATCCTATAAAACTATTAAGTAGATCATGTAAAATATTTTACATTTAAGAACATCTCAAAAAACTACAAAGTCAATCATACAAAACTATTGCATGAAACCTGTCAAATAACTGATATATACTATAAAATTGTTAATCATTTCATGTAAAATATTGTACATTTAAGAACATCTCAACAAGCTCCAAATTCAATCCATGATATGTAAAATAAATATAATGAAAATTATTGCATAAAAGCTGCAAATTCACTTTCCTCAATTGGGTTGTCCTCAAACTCTTCCTACCAAACAGACAATTGTCAAAACATACAAAGATTTCTCAAATAAATCAAAACATACAATTATATGCATAAACCCATTATTTTTTTAATTCCCTTCAATTCCATGCACAAAGATTTACCATTCACATAAAGCATATATACAACAACATGCAATTGTCAACTACCAACAACAAATTTAGTTTATGTGTTAAAAAAAATTAAAACATTCAACACAGTTAATACTTTAAGGACAAACTCACTGATCATCCGAGTGAAAGGCCTAAAGACTCAATTGCCACACCATTGTTCATACAAAAATGTATAACATTGTACAAACTCTAATGTGTATCTAAAGTCTAAACGCTACTACTCCTCCAAGTTGATCCCTTGTTATTTCCCCTTAATCTGCTTAATAATTAAGTTAATAATTATCTCCTAATAACATTACGAATAAAAATTACAATACCAGCCTGACTTATGCCCCCAACAAACCAATAGTCCTAATCCTAAGAAAGAGAATTAGACAGTCTCGACTGAATGTTTAAAATTGATTTTACAAATACTGAGCAGCAAATAGCAAAAAAGAAATTGAGGTTGCACGCACCATGAAAAGTTGGTAATGATTATGCTTAATGATTCTGCAAAAAAGAAATTGAGGTTGCACGCACCATGAATACTATGCTTGAACCTTTGAACTGTGCAGTAAGAAGCACAAATAATCCTAAGAAGTTTTAATGTGCTTCATAAAACTAGTAACTATATGAACAATCAGATGAGTTATTTTTAGTGTGTTGTGCTTTCATAAAATTGGTCATCAAGTGCCTTGTTTGTAGTTGACTAAATTAGTTCATAACTTGAAACCGTAGTACCTTCCTATCCAGATTCACATGTAGTTATAGTTGACTAGACAAAAAATACAACCAGCTGCATAATTTAGGGGTCCTAATTGGAGTCAATTTATGCTTTGTTTCTCAATTGATACATATTAACAAAGGAAATGAATCAAAATTAGATTGCATGCTGAAAGTCTCTTTGGGACATTTCATCAAGTAGCTTGCACCATCAGATAAGAGAGGAAGAGCAGTTACCAAGGTTAGAGAGATCCTTACTTGTCTTCCTGCATTTGCATTTCAGAGAAGAGGTCGACAACTTCTTTAGGGTTTAGGCACCACGTGTGAAGCGTAGTCTCTGAGGGGCATTTCAACAAACACTTGTCTCGTACGAGAGAAGAGAGGAGCACAGTGGTACTTTCGTCTGTGGGATTTTAGAACAGCGCTTGCTCGGAGGTCTGACAAGCGGTGGCGTTGAACGGGAGGGGCGAAGCGGATCCAGTATGAAGAGAATCGAGCAAAGGAAGGTTTGGATCTAGCGCATCTACCTCAGCCCTGCCTCGGTCTGGTGACTGCACCATTCACCATTCAATTTAGTTTTGCTTTTGCGACAAAAATTTAAGAGAAATTGAGATATGGAGTTTACCTAGAGGAGCTGGCGAAATAGAGAGAGAAGCGGCACACGGGGAGTTGAGTAGAGAGAGGCGGCGAAGAGAGAGGGAGGGAGAGAGAGACATGATAGACTGAGGGGTAGAGAGAGGCGACTAAGAGGTAGGGAAAGTAGAATAGAGAGAGGTGGAGTAGAGTTCCAACAGGAGGTGAAAGAGGGATCAGAAATTCAAAATCATAACGATCCATCTGGGAAAAATAGAGAAAGAACAGTTTCCTACGACAGAGTAGAGAGAGGCGTCCAAGAGGGATGACAGAGATCGGGAAATATGAGAGGAGAGAGAGAACCGGGAGACAGATCGGAAGAAAGTTTTAAATAAGATGGACCGTTAAAAATGATTAAAAACAGTTAATTACTGTTAATTATAGTTTAAAGCTGATTGGATAAGTTTGGGTACAAACTGGGTAAATAAGGTTGGGTACCAAAACCTTTTCTCTATTCTTATAGTTTTAGCAATTTCTTTATCTAATAACCTAGTTACGGCTGTACGTAGCCTACAAATTGTGATCTACAAGCAGGAATTAGTTCCATGCATTTATAGACAAAACCTAAAAAATATTTCCATTTTGAGAGAAATTTCTATTTATTTTAAAGCAAAAGAAACGTTATTTATGGATTTAAAATTTTGAATGTCGTGTTAATAGAAAGAGACAGTTGTATCGATTAGCTTACACATTACATATGTCATATATGTTCAGGGTAATGAACTATAGTATAAATATTTTTCGAAATGAAAATAACTTGAAAAGGAAAGGAAAAACTAGTATAAAGCAGAACAAACAGTCAGCGCCGGTGGCATAAATTATCAACTATGTTTTGAAGTATATATAACTTTCCACACGGATGTAAAAGGATATTGCCTTAATAACTAAACAAGATGGGCTCCTCATATGTGCGAGAGTTTAATTTTCAATAAAGTTTATTAATGAAGTTCTTGTTGGCGGGGTCGTGACAGATATACTGTGTTTTGATGCTTTTGTGATGCTGTGGCTGTAGGATTCCAGGTTTTATTTGTTGTTTGTTTGCTCTGCATGCACTTGTATTTCTGCATCTTTTCATTGTACATTTGATGCTCTTTTGGTGGTCTGTTTTGCTTGTCGCATGCATGCTTGGTTGCGCTATATCAGAAAAGGTTTTTTCAGCCAAAATTCAATAATAAATCCCCCCGTTTCATTATTCTCAACGGCTGTGGGAGGTTTGTGGCAAGTAATCCCCCTGTTTCTTGAATTTTGGACTTTTTTGGCTGACTATTTAACTTTTAATTTTTTTTATAGTGTATTTGCAATTGAGGGGGCGATTTCTGTGGGATGTTCTTTAGTCTGATTTTAGGTATTCAATTCATTTTTTTGGTTCTTTGTGGACATTGTTTTTAGTAGGAATTTTTTTTTTTGGTTGGGTCATCTTCGGTTTATTCCATCTGATGAGGAGTGCCCCCCCACCCCCCAAGAATATTGTTTGGTTCGTTGTGTTATAGAGGTCAAAAGGGTTCTGTTTTGGAGATGGAATTACTGTTTGTATGCTGTTGGATGCTATAAGAAGAATGGATGGTATCTCGGTTTGTTATTTGATTTATTCAATACGATGCAGTTGCTGTTGTATGTTCACTTTATTGTTTCTTCTTTTAAATAGAGTACTAATTTCTAATGTTGCAAAATCTCAGGATCTAAATGTATCAGATTTTGAAAAATCAGCACTTTTTATAATTTTGTGATTTTTGGGCCGAATGTCATTGAACTTCACAAATTCATTATGAAATGCCCTTCAACTGGGATTTTGATGTTATAGTTTAGTTGACTTAAAGTAAGATTTTGCATGATTTTGAAAACTTTCAAATATTAAGGAATTTTCACAATTTGGGTAAAATGTAGGTTAAAGTTGAAAGTCCTTTGTAGTTGTTAATTCAAGTTTGCATTTCAGAATTTTTAAGCATCATGAAGCTTAATTAATGAAAATTTTGTCTTCGTACTGATCTGAATGGGTAGGCATGGTCATGTTAATTATATTCATGTTACATATTTCGTTCAAATATAAAATCAATTTCTAAACTGGTCTTATAATGCAAATATTTAGCTCGAAAGATTTGTACGTATACAATTTAATTTCAGGGAAACAAGGCCCAGCAATAGAGAAAATCAGAAAATGGGAAAACTTGGGTAAACTTTGCATTTAGATGTTTAATTTTCTTATTGGGTTTGTACCATGAGATGCCGGATCCAATAGCCCATTATTTTGGAATTTCTCAATTTCACGGTTTTTAAAAATAATTTAAGATTTTGCTTGTTCTTAGATTTATCGAGTCGCCAGAGTTCTCTGCATTAATGCTCAATAATTGCTATCCATCAAAATTGGTTCTTACCATCATCGTATATCTACCTGAACAGCGTATGATTCATACTTCCGAACTTTTTTTTTTTTTTTTTTTTAAAGGTTAGTGGCTTTACATACTTCTCAACTTCATTTCCTGGACACAACTGATATCTCGTTTCTCCAATAACATATCACTGTTAATCTTTTATCTTGTTCATTTAATCCTCCCACATTCCATGAAAATATTTTCAGTTTAGGAGAATATGTCATTCTTACACAAACAACTTCAATATATTAAAGGAGACACGGTTACATATAATGTTATAATGTGTCCCCTAGCAGACTAACCCCCATTACAAAAGATTTGGTCACTTTTCGTTCTGTTGGGCTTGTTGGTGGGCTTCTTTTAACTGGGCCTCCATGTGATCTTACTTGAAATGTACAGCATCCAGCAATAATGGGTCCACATCCTTTTAAGCTTCCAGCAGTGCGGATAAAGTTAGCAACGGTTGAATATTAAAGGATTTTACATTTCCCAATGGTATAAAATGTGAGCAGATCCTCATCCTTTGAAAAAAAAAGGAAACTGTTAAATGGGCCTCGGTTGTGCTGTGGACAGTTTTCACCCACTGTTTAATGGGTCTTGATGTTGGTCTACCAATTCTCTCTCTAGATTTTTCTTCTCTGATCTCCCATCTCCTTGTACCTCATAATTCTTATCCCAAACACCCCGTTGAGCCAACCTATCACTCAGAACTTTCCCTCTCTCTTTGTTTGTTGTTTCTCTAAAAATGGCAGGAGTGGCTTTGACAACAGGATGGTTGTTTGCATCTGCCATCATTGGCAAGGTGGTCGATCTAGGGCGCTCCTACCTCGGTGACAACTATAAATTGCACACTAAGACCAGGGAGATGCTCACAAACTTGGAGATTCAACTTCCCCAAATCCAAAGCGTGATTGAAGCAGCCGAGAAGCAGCAAATTACTAACAAGGGTCTCAACACATGGCTCGAGCAGCTCAAAGATGCTGCATATGAGGCAGAAGATGTTCTGAATCACTTTGAGGCCAAGAGGATTCATGAGAGTACCAAAGGAAAGGGTAAGGTTAGTGAAATTGCCTCCTCATCTGGTAAGATGGTTAAAAATATGTTTTCTCCTGATAAAGATTTGAAGGAGTTGAAATCTGTTGTTAAGAAGCTTGATAAGCTGTGCATGGGGGATTTCATTAAAACTTTACAAGCTCATGGTGATAAAGGAAAAAAAACATTTGGGTACTAATCTTGGTGGAATTCTTTGAAGCTGCCCCAGCGAAAAATTCGCTCTTTCCGCTCCTGGCAAAAAGGAGGCAATCCCAAACCCAAGCCGCCCCATGCCAGAGATGTACAATTAAAATGTGGAGATACACAATTAACAAAATGTATAAGCTGTGGAGATACACAAGCCAAAGACAATTAGGATAGACAAGCCGGAGACAATTAGCATATCTTTTTTTTGAACAGATTTACCTTTCCTTTTCTACTTATGGCAAAAGAGCCATTATTTTTTTTTGTTGAGGAATAGAGTATAATTAGGCAATTTATGTTTTGTTGGGCTCTTTTGTAATTGTACATAATTCTGTTGGATCATAGTATTTAATGTTGAGCATATATATGATATAATTATGAATTATATACTGTCATGTATGATTGTCTAATTAAAGTGATCAATGGGATTTAGGATATGTGACAATCAATGTATTCATTACAGTGTAGTCTATAAATGTGTAAACCAATACAGGCAAAGTTCAAATCAGTGATGAACTGATTATGGAACTTGCAAATCAGGAGAATCGCCTTCCCGGATAGTTTGTGCGGGGCCGCACAATGCAACCTGGAAGTTATAGCACAATTCAGATATTTAACCGAGAGTTGTGCAGGACACACGAAGATTCTTGGCGGGCCACACAATGCAACCTGGAAGTTACAGCACAATTCAGAAAGTATGATTATTGAGGTAGTTGTACTCATCAATAAGTGTGATCAGTTGATGTACTTTCACATCCTAGAAAGTATGATTATTGAGGTAGTTGCATGATCCATACGGCATGGCTTCTCAACATGAGATTATATATAGAATGCCAAATATGAGATTATATATAGAATGCACATAGAATTATGTTGTAACTTCCAGGTTGCATTGTGCGGCCTGCCAAGACTCTTCCTGAATTGTGGGTGATGATATTTCTAAGCTCCTAGATTAAGTTAGACTACAATGCTTGCACTATGATCAAAGATTTGATTGTACACAAATATAGCTCACTTTGGAATCAATAAACATAATGGATAAGTTTTCAATGATGACACATTCTAACTTGGACTTATCATTATAGAGACACTATTGAGAATCATATCTATCGGGTTGGTCAGGGGAGGAACTAGGAGATTGAGATAGGGGAGGGCCGGATCAATAAGGGTCATGTAATTTCATTGTATGAGGAGGCTATCAGTAATGTTTCTTTGTAAAAATTAAAATTTTAAAGGTCAAAAGTGCAAAAAATTTCATTGATAGACTTAGTCATCTTTTCTCAACATGTAGTTACGCCCCTGGGATCGATCGAGGGCAGCACCAAGAACGAAAGCAAACGATCTCTTCTTCGTCCTCCTCATTTCCCGGCCACATCAAGTTGCCGATGCTTCGTCTTTCTCCTCTCTTTTTTCCTTTCTTTTCCCTTCTTTCATTTTTCCTGTTATTTTCTTTTAATGGGCGGATTCCACAATAATTCAATTCGAGGAGAAAAAAATGGACGATTGTCCTAGTGATGTCATGTGTCCCCCACATGCATAATTTTTATAAAAGAAATTTATTTAATTTTTCTTCTTATGTAATGATTAGTTAAACCCTGCATATTATTAGAAATAAATTTACTTTTGAATAGTATGTTTTCAATTAGCATGATGTAAATTTTTCTTCTTCTGTACAAGTGATGTATTTGCATAAAAAATATACAAATCTAACTCAACTATAAGAAATCCATACTCCATTGAAGTAGTTAGGTAATTTCGACACTTCTTAGTTTTCAGCCATGTTACATCCGACTCATACTGACAATTCGATCTACTTCTTTCCTTAATTATTTATCATGATCCAATGTCTCGTATATATATTCTTCATTCTTACTCATCATCATGTAATAGTTTGTTTAGTCTATGCTATATTGTTATTACCCCAAATTGGTTGGTGCCTTTGGCTACAAATTGGATTCCTCAATCAAGGAAAGGCTTCAATCCACGAGTAAACTTAGCATGGACCTGTTGCGACACAATTTCTTTTCGTGAGGGAGGTGGGGAGGGGCATTTTTTTTTATCAATTCATCAAATTCATAAATGCAATTCAGAATGTTATGTGGCTGCTGGGAGGCAACAGTATCTCCAGAACAAATTAAAGGACCAAAGATATTTGTTCTTGTTCGAAATATGAAATCTGTAATACGGTTGCTACAAAAGTATTGGAACAACAACAGGATGATGTACACATCCTGTGATTTCAAACTGCATGGATGCAGCTGATATGTAACATTCCAAAAAATTGAATCATTATTATTATTTTTATTCTAACAATGCTTTTCGTAATAAATAAAAATTCTAGATTTTTGATAAAAGATTTTATTTATAATAATAAAATTTATAGCGTATTTAAATAAAATTTCCTGGCATATATCTTTATTTCCATTCTTAATACAAATTTTACTAGATTCATTTGATTTCGTGATCTGTAATTATTTTCATTTAAATATTAAAAAAAAATATAACCACTTTTAATTTAAGAGGAGCCTCACCCCTGTAACCTCTTATAACTGTGTCCCTGTGTCTATCTTAATTCCGTCTGTCTCTCTCTCACTATCTCTTCCGAAAAAAAATAATAACATAAACCAAATAGAAAAGTGAGAAGAGGAAAAGTTATCTTCACAAATATTTTGAGATTCGATTTCAATGTTCAATCCGAATTCCGACTACGTCGCAGTGATTCTGAACTACTCTATAATCTGTATTTTTGTTTTGTATGGTTGATTTGAATATTGATATTGCATATTGAATTATGATGGCATATTTAACAGGATAGCGTGTCTGAGGTTGGAATTTGATTTGTAATTGTAGCCTCCCATTGTTGGTTGGACTTTCCAGTGGATTGGCAATTTTTCAATGTTGAATGGATTTCTCATTGGATTGTCAATTTAAGGATTTGTGTTATGAAAATGTGAGAATTGTCCATGACAGGGATTACACATGTATGAATATGATGTGACTTGTTTTCCGACTAACCTAGACTGACGTGCTATCACCGGTTGAATATGCATGAATAATTTGATGTGTATTTGTAAGGATTAATCCGATCTGTTTGAATGATTGTTAAACTAAGTCAATTATAGAGAAAGGCATTTTTAAATAACCAGTTACTGATATTTCACTAGTGGAAAAACTAGAATTAGGATCGGCCTAATAGTATCGGTTATATGAAACAATCGATTCTAATATCTATCTGGATCGGTTTTTTTTAAGACAACCGATCCTAAAAACTATTCAGATCGGGTTTTATGGTTAACCGATCCTAATTTATGAACAATTAGAATCGGTTCTAACAAACAACCGATTCTAATTCCTTTTTTTTTAATGTTGGCTCTGCAAAAAAAAAGTATCAGGATCAGTTGTTTCCAAACAACTGATCCTGATTTTTTTTTTTTCAGAACCAACATTAAAAAAAAAAAAAAAGTATCAGGATCGGTTTTTTCAACAAAACCGATCCTGACTTTTTTTTTTCAGAACCAACATTAAAAAAAAAAAAGTTATCAGGATCGGTTTTGTGAAAAAAACCGATCCTGGTTTTTTTTTTTTCAGAACCAACATTAAAATAAAATAAAAAGTATCAGAATCGGTTTTTTCCACAAAACCGATCCTGATTTTTTTTTTTTTTCAGAACCAACATTAAAAAAAAAAAAAAGTTATCAGGATCGGTTTTGTGAAAAAAACCGATCCTGATTTTTTTTTTTTTCAGAACCAACATTAAAAAAAAAAAAAAGTATCAGGATCGGTTTTTTCCACAAAACCGATCCTGATTTTTTTTTTTCAGAACCAACATTTAAAAAAAAAAAAATTATCAGGATCGGTTTTTTTGAAAAAACCGATCCTAATTTTTTTTTTTTCAGAACCAACATTAAAAAAAAAAAAAGTATCAGGATCGGTTTTTTGAACAAACCGATCCTGATATTTTTTTTCAGAACCAACATTAAAAAAAAAAAAGTTATCAGGATCGGTTGTTTCAAAACAACCGATCCTGATTTTTTTTTTTCAGAAACAACTTAAAAAAAAAAAAGGTATCAGGATCGGTTGTTTTGAAATAACCGATCCTAATGCTAATTTGACGCTAGGGTTTAATTCCGTTTCGCGCCTTTGCACTTACAAAAACAATCAGGATCAGTTATTTCGAAATAACCGATCCTGATAACTCCTGCTTAGTTCTTATTTTCATTTCACGCCTCTCATTTTCAACTTAGCGTCTTTCTCTCTCTCTGTGTCTCCGTCTCTCCCTCTCAAATCCTCAGACCTCTGTGTCTCTCCTCTCTCTGTCTCCGTCTCGTCTCTCCCTCTCCTCCGTGTCTCTCTCTCTCTGTCTCCGTCTCTCCCTCTCAAAGCCGAGCCTCTCGAACCTTCGGCTTAATTGTGTCAATTTTTAATTTTTTATATTGTTTCAAAAATTAATTAATGGTGTTTGTATATTGTTTTTCAGTCTTGAGGACATCTCGCTCAAGTTACATAATCATCCGGCCGATCAACTATCACGGTATTAGCTTTATCTAATTTTCTCATTATTATACTTTTAAAACACATTTTTTTTGTATTTTCAATTTATTTATTTATCTTTTTTCATTTGAGCAAGGTTTTTTGAAACTATCTTTTTATTTATCTTAATCATCCGGCCGATCAACTATCTTTTTTCATTTGTATTTTCAATTTTATTTTGCTATTGCACCAAATTTCTTCAACTATTGTACTTCTTTTTGTGTTTCATGAATTTTATTTTGTGTTCTTAATTGGTTTTGAGCTCCAATAAATCAATGGTAAATAAAAAAAAAAATTTATGCTGGCCAGCAAATATATATGGAAGCTGGCCAAATAATTTTTTTTTTTTTTAGATCCAATATAACATCAGGATCGGTTGATTCAAAAAAACTGATCCTGATTCTTTTTTCTTTTTTTCAGAACCAACATTAAAAAAAAAAGGTATCAGGATCGGTTATTTCAAAACAACCGATCCTGATTTTTTTTTTTCAGAACCAACATTAAAAAAAAAAAAAAAAAGGTATCAGGATCGGTTTTTTTAAAAAACCGATCCTGATAGTAACTATCAGGGTCGGTTGTTTCAAACAAACTGATCCTGATAGTTACTATCAGGATCGGTTGTTTCAAACAAACTGATCCTGATAGTTACTATCAGGATCGGTTATTTAACCGATTCAGATTATTGTAAGTATCAGTATCGCTTTCATCAGGATCGGTTGTATTCCGATACTAATATGCATATATAACCGATCCTGATTCCATATTTTCCACTAGTGTTTGTAGCTGATTCCGTTTTGTTATTTTGTTTTCCTTGCTATTGGACCAAGAAAAAGTATGGTGATGATATTATAATCACGCTCCAGATGGTCAAAACCTGAGGTGTGACATGATAAGAACCAGCAACGATGTTTCATACAATAAATTCAGACACTTTGCGACACCGGCCACAACTAATAATTATCTCAGAAGGCGAACTTGAGGCTGGGGAGGCAAAGAGAAAAGAAACAAAGAACTCAAATCAATGTACCTATTTTGGACGCTCACTTTTGTAACTTTTCCGATTTAATCTGATCATATTAACTGAATGTATGAGAAGTTGATTACTAATTACTATTCGTAAAATGAAACTACTATTTTTCGTAAATTCAGAACTGAAAACACCTTCATAACTAGAAATTCAGTTATACCAAAGAAAAAAAGATATGTAATATCACCATAATTCAACTCATAAAAATACCATGTGATATTAAACAATGGAATATTTACATATAATCGATATAATTATAAGTTGATATTTATAAATTGCTAGTAAATAAAATTAGAAGCCCAACGATATACATCCCTCATGCTTGATGTGCAATTTCATCTGTGGGGAGTTTGAAGCGACAAAGGGGGCATGTGTTGTTATTGCTAAGCCACAACATTATGCAATTTTTGTGATATAGGTGGTCGCAAGGCAAACTTGTACCGCTTCGTTATCTTGCGTACATATGTTCTCCAAGCATATTGTACATTGTTCCATCTCAGCATCCCTTGGAAGGACAACATATGGCAAGGAATCGAGCACATGCTGGGCTGCAGGGCTGCCACCACCCTGAGTGGCGTTGTCAGTCTCTAGCACCTCAGGTGGTGGGTAAACAATCATAGCCACATCGTCATTTAACGGCTGTGGTTGCCCCCCATCAACATAAGAAAGCGGAGCTAGATCGTCATAGATATAACCTTACATAGCTGACATGTAAGCCTGACGATGCCTGGGTGGTATGTTGGTGCATAGAAGAACCACACGGTACCCATCATTTTGCGTTGTATCAGGGACAACAAATGCAGTATAGTTGGTCGTCTGCATCATCTCTCCTATCTTGATTGCTTACTTTGAGTCTGTATAGGATGTAATGAAAATATTAGTCACCTATATACAACTAATAGTCTTTAAATATAAGGAAAGATAAGTTATCATCTAAATTTGTTTGTTTCCTAATATAGCCTTGTTTTGAAATGCATCTAAGCTGATAGGTGGCATAACTATTTTAAGGGAGGGCCTAGCTTTCTCCCATCATTCATCCTTCATTTTTCTGCCAACTTAAAATAAGTAGGGAACCACAATATTACCGTTAATAAGTGGTGGAATTAGTAGGAGACCACAACTGCTGTCACAGCATAACTACCGGCGGACAAATTGCGCAAAAGTATTCACACTTGACCCAGGTAATATTCATCCATGTAAATAAAAATACTCATATTTGAGAATAAATTATATAAGGACCATAAAACATTACCACCCATCTTTTACACGTTTTTAGAAGTGGTTTTTTTTCCTACGTTCACTCTAACTAATATTTCTATCGATCTGTGCATAATTTTTTTGAAATCTAAAAACACGAAAGTCTTCTACACAATTTTCTCTTTCAAATGAGATCCATGATGACATACTTTCGAGGTGTCCGTTACGCAAGTATTCATCTCTCATTGAACAAGTATTCATCATCGTCGTGTAAGTGTAAAGAGTACATGAAGGTACAATGGGACCGCACAACCGCGACTTCAGATAAGTTGGCGACCACAGTAATATGCGGAGATAAGTGGTGGTATAAGTAGGGGACAATTTGCGAAAAAGTATTCACACTTAACACGAGTTGTATTCATTCATGTAAATAAAAATACTCATCTTATTATATATGAAAATATTACGACATTAAGAGTATTAATTACGCGGAGATAGTAGGGGACCACAACTGCCGTCTGCTAAAAATAAAAGAAAACACGTAATTAAGTGGGGGGATCGAACAACCGCCATCACGAACTACCGTGGGGACCGCATAACTGTCACCGCAAGTGGAAATAACATCAAGTATTCATCTATAATACATGAAGTATTCACATGTAATACATCAAGTATTCACCCTAATATATCAATTATTTTTAAAAAAACTGAACATATCACACCCATCTTTTACACGTTTTTAGAGGTGGTTTTTTTTTTCCGTTCAATCTAACTAATATTTCTGACGATCTGTGAGAAATTTTGCAAATCTAAAACCACGAACGTCTTCTACACAATTTTCTCTTTCAAATGAGATCCATGATGACATACTTTTGAGTTATCTGTTGCACAAGTATTCACCCTCGTCATGCAAGTATTCATCTATCATTGAACAAGTATTCATCCTCGTCGTGTAAGTGTAAATGGTAAATGACAAATGTAACAAAGTATTAATCCATTAAATATCTAAATATTCATCCAATAAAGCAGTCTTACTATTTAAAAAAAATTGGTATTAATACACACTAACATGATAGTATGTATTCATCATATCATATTAAGTATACATTTCTAATGTAAAAAGTATTCATCCTATCATACTAAGTACATATACCTTATGTAAAAAAGTATTTATCCCAACTAAAACAGTATTCATCCATTAATTTCCAGTATTAATGAAGTTTTGTTCTTCTCAAATGAGATCCATAATGATATACTTTCGAGTTGTCCGTTGCACAAGTATTCACACCTCGTCATGCAAGTATTCATCTATCATTGAACAAGTATTCATCCTTTGCAAATAACTCGATACTGCATGAGGAAGAGAAACATAAACACGAAAGGGATTAATTGCATCCGGCGGAGGCAGAGATGGGAGAGGGAGGCAGAGGCGGAGATGGAAGTCGGAGATGCAGAGGTGGAAGAGGGAGGCGAAGGCTAAAGCGAAGGCGGGAGAGGCGGAGGCGGAAGAGGAGGTGAGAAGCGGAGAGGGAGAGGCGGAGGTGGGAGATGCGGGCGGAGGCGGAGGTGGAAGGGGGAGGCGGAGGTGGGAGAGAGAGAGGGAGGGAGAGAGAGAAAAGAAATAGAAGGAGAAAATCTACTAATTAATTTGTAGGAGCCACTAGTTAATTAGAATTGATTATTATAGTTAGAAAAAAAAGTTAGTTAGTTGGAGAAAAAATAAAAGAAGGAATCAAGAGGTAACATATAATTACCTCTATTTTAAATAGGTACGGAAGAAAAGATATCTCTTCTATTTTAAATGAATTTATATTTATGGAAAGCTGACTTGTTCAAACTAATTACAACGTTCTTTTAATAGTGCTGTTTTTATTTTGCATGTAAGGAAACATACTTACATATATTTATGGTAGAGGTGGAACTATTTTTAGAGAAAATGTGCACTTTTCTCCAATAAGAAATAATTGAGTAACATATATATTAACGTAAGATTAGCTAATTCATGAAAAAAACCTGTTATAAGTTGCAAATGACATGATTGTATAATGTTGAAAAATGAGTGATCCAAAACCTTTTATAAGTCAAGTGGTCAAAATTGATGAAAAATGAGTGATCCAAAATGAAGTTATTTTAATGCATTCAAAAAATTCAAATTTTGACCACTTGACTTGAGACTAAATGAATTCAAAAAATTCAAAATTTTGCATGTACGCACATCACTCGTGAAGCACATCGGTTTCAACTGTTTGGATTCATCTCGTTTGAAGTGAATCCGATAGATTATAGAGTTATGCTTACCAAAGAGTTTGGTGAGCACATCACACCCTAGTTCTACTCGCAAAACTATATCAATTGATCACACTTATTGACGAGTGCTCACATTGCTATTGTATTCCAATTGGGTCAGATTATTATTCCTAATGCAGCATATATATTTATTCAAAACACATTATTAAGTAATGAGTTTGATATTTAATTGCTTTTGCAGGGGTAATTGGTCAAATATGATAAACTTGTCAGAAAAATTGACTGATGGTATTTGGGTTTAGAGAAAGCAAGATTATTGTATTTGTTTAACAAATAATAGCTACTTGGCAATTGCTCCAAACTTTATTGGAAGACCAATGAAAAAAAAATATATAATTATACTTGTTTATATTTGACACCCATAGAATGCGAAGGGAGCAATTGCCCTAGCCGCCATAGTCTCTCATGTAAATTGAAAACTCAGATTTTTCCAACGAAATAAAACAAGGGTGAGAAGGGAATTTCACGGATATTGTGTGTTATTTACTCATTTTTATTAAAGTTGTCAGGTTTGTGCCTTTGACACATTTATACCGTGTTTTTTGTTCGAATTGGATATTGTAACATTAACAATAAATGCTAAAGAATCTTAAAATCACATAATTGATTTTAATCATCACAAAATGTATGTATACAAACCAGAGGTGCTAAATTTATACAATCAACCAGTTTCGAACAGGTTTCGATTCAAATTAGAATCATTTCCTACGGGGATTAAATCAAAAAGGAAATCATGATACAAGTAGAAAGTGTTTACTTAGATTTTTTTTATCAATTCATCAAATTCATAAATGCAATTCAGAATGTTATCCGGCTTCTGGGAGGCAACAGTATCTGCCAGTGTTTTAAATAGCGCGCTATAGCGTTTTTGGACCCCAAACGCTACGCTATGACATCAAAATGCGCTATTTGCGCTACGGCCGATATAGCGGTCCGCTATTTGCGCTATAAAATATGCATTCACAACAACAAAGTAGGCACTTTTCGCGAGGGAACTTCGTCGCTAAAAGTACCGTCGCAAAAGAAAAAACACGTTTATGATGGTACTCCGTCGCAAAAAGTCACTTTTTATCCTCGCAAAAAGTACCTGTCTTTTGTAGTGATTTTTTTTAAGCAATTTATATGGGTTTTAAATAAATATAAAAAAAATCTCAAACCGAAATTGAATTGGTTGCTACTTGCTACAGATAAATCAATTTGAAATTGGGAATAGAAATTGAAATTTGAATAAAAAAAAAGTCCAAACCGAAATTAAAATTTGAATAGAAAAAAAAAATAGATTATGTCATGAATCATGATGCTTAAGATATTTTTAATAGAAAAAATTGATAGTTTATGATATTACTATGGATATTTTGAATCGCAATTTGGAATTTGTACGGGTTCAATATGAATATTATAATTTCTTAATTACTTTGGTGTTATTTATTATTCTATGAGACTTTAGATAATGTTGATATTTAGTACAAATATTGAATATACGGAATGTAAAAAAAAGAAATGCTATTTGGAATAGCTTCCGCTATAGCGACGCTATTTGCTATAGCTTTTTTTTTAGCTTTCCCGCTATGACGCTATAAACGCTATTTAGAACCTTGGTATCTGCAGAACAAAAACATGTACGGTTGCTTCAATTGTCTTGCAACAACAACAGGATGTTGTACACATCCTGTGATTTCATAAAGCATGGATGCACCTGATAAGAACCAACAAAGATGTTTCATACAATAAATTGAGACATTTTGTGATACCAGCCAAAAGTAATGATTATCTCAGAAGGCGAACTTGAGGCGGAGGGAGGCAAGGAGAAAAGAAACAAAGTACTCAAATCAATGTACCTATTTTGAATGCTCTATTTGAAACGCTCGATCACTTTTGTAAATTTTCTGATTTAATCTGATGATTTGAACTGAATGGGAAATTTTACATAATGTCCTTCTTTTGCAAAACATAGAACAAAATATCCCTTTTCAAAAATCTTAACAAAATACCCTTGTGAGTCCCATTGTTCTCCTCTCTTGCCCTCCCTCCCACTCCTCCCTTTTAACCCTAGTTAATTACATAAATAAAGAAAAACCATAAATCTAAAACAATAATTAAATACTGCAAAGGTACATTGGAAAAGGAATTAATTAGAACATATTTTTTGTAAAAGGAAATAAATGGATCAGAAGTTGAATATTAATTACTATTCTTAAAATGAAACTACTATTTTTCATAAATTCACAACAGAAAACACCTTCATAACTAAAACTTCAGTTACACCAAAGAGGAAAAAAGATTTGTAATATTCACCATAATTCAACTCATAGAAATACCAAGTAATATCAAACAATGAAATATTTACATATAATCGATATAATTATAAGTTTATATTGATAAACTGCAAGTAAATAAAATTAAAAGCCCAAAAATATGTATCCCTCATTCTTGATGTGTACTTTCATCTCTGGGTAGTTTAAAGCGACAGAGGGGGCATGTGTTGTTATTGCTAAGCCACAACATTATACAATTTTTGTGAAATAGGTGGTCGCAAGGCAAATTTGTCACCACTTCATCATCTTGCGTACAAATGTTCTCCAAACAAATTGTACATTGTTCCACCTCGGCATTCCTTGGAAGGACAACATCTGGCAAGGAATCGAGCACATGCTGGGCAGCGGGGCTGCCACCACCCTGAGTCACATCGTTGGTCTCTGGGACATTAGGTGGTGGGTAAACAATCAGAACATCAGCCTCATTTGACGGTTGTGGTTGAACCCCATCAACATCAGAAAGCGGGGCTGGATCATGATAGAGATAACCTTGCATAGCTGACAAGTAAGCCTGACGATGCCTGGGTGGTATATTGGTGCGTAGAAGAACCACACGGTATGGTCTTTGCTCATTATTCTGCGTAGTATCTGGGACAAGAAATGCGGTATAGTTGGTTGTCTGCATCATATCTCCTATATTGATTGCTTACTTTGAATCTGTATAAGATGTAATGATAATATTAGACACCTTTATATATAACTAATTGTTTTTAATTATAAGGAAAGATAGTTATCATCTAAATTTGTTTGTTTACTATTATACTCTAGTTTTGAAAAGCATCTAAACTGCTAGATGACATAACTATATTAAATATGTACTGAAGAAAAGACACCTATGTTATTTTAAAGGAATTTGTATTTATGGAAAGCTGACTTGTTCAAAGTAATTATAATGTTCTTTTAATAGTGCTGCTTTTAGTGTGCATGTAAGTAAACATACTTTTATTTATGGTCCTATATATGGTAATTTGACGTCAAAAAATTAACATAGGTATGATAAATAAGCAGTTTGAGCGTTATTTGTCAAGATTAGAAGTTTGAGTGAATATTTGTCACAAACAAATAATTTGAAGCATTCAAGTGGAACTATCCTTAGAAAATAGAAAAAATGTGAACTTTTCTACGATAAGAAATAATTAAGTAACATATAAACGTAAGATTAGCAAAATCATTAAAAGAAACCTGTTGTAAGTTACTAATCACATAATCATAGTAGCAAAATTACTTTTTAGACAATCTTAGAACTGCCGTAAACCATCATATTGTCAACGAGAATATTTGAATAACGTTAAGTTTACCATATTCAGAAAAAAAAAAAGGCACAATGACAAATTGTACAACCAAAAATCAACTCAAGAGAAAGTGAAACCCTAAAATAACAACAAGAAAGAATGACCGAATGCTTAATTATTCTCTAATACGTACCTGGTCTTGTGATGTTAATTGAGTATTAAGGGATGAGAAAATGGGGATACCGGAGCAAGAGAGATTAAGCAGTTGAAGAAGGGAAGAGGAAAGGCAGTATATATTGTGACTGTAACCGCCTTGGGCCAGTCAAATAAGGAAATAAAGAGGAGAGAAAGAGAACACACTTAATAAAGGAAAGAAAAATGAAAGGATATACTATTGACGAGTTATACTTAATTTATCTTTATCTAGACATGTAACAACTATTTTTAGATAATTTCAAAATGCATAAACAAACTAAGAATAATGTTTTTATTCCTCTTGCCATAATTCCCCATCCAATTCTCCAATTAGTTCAACCGAAAAAACCTTCCAATTTTATCGGACCGTTATTTTCTCCGCTTTCCCTTTATAGTAATCCAATCCCCAGAATTAGAATCCTCAAAACTAATAGCCTAGAAAGAGAATCCATTTGTCGTAACCCAACCAAATTAGAACCCAAACGAGAGTGATTGATCAGGGACAAGCGTTGGGGGGTTCATCGTTGGTGATGGCTCCGACGATTCCAATGATCCTAACCTAAGAGCATCCTCCTGACAAAAAACTTGAGTCATTGTTATTTATGATTAAAATATGTTATTGAGGAGGGTTGAAATGTCTCCATTTTTCATGCCTCCACCTTGCCTCCATTTTTAAAAACTTTAATAACTCAAAATTTAAAACTTAAAAGTCAAAATAAAACTGTTGGATATGATCTACATCATTTTATCTATGCACGTGTAAAAAATTATGACATTTCAATTTTGTTTTGGTTGTCATCAAGAGCTTGTAAAAAACGTACTAATGTGGATAATTTCTGGACGTTGATTTTTCAACTTATTGATTCACATAAAAATAAATATTGGTATTGATTCCCACATTTTAACTGGACTTCTCTATCATATGTGCTTTCGTTTTGTATGGTTGATTTGAATATTAGTATTGCATATTGGATTATGATGACATATTTAACAGGAGAGCAGGTATGAGGCTGGAATTTGATTTGTGATGTGATAGAACTATGTGTTGTGGAAGTTGGGAATCGGCTGAGCAGGGATTCCAAATGTGTAAATTTTGATATGAGAATGTGAAAATCGCCTGTGGTAGGAATTACATTTGTGTGAATATCATGCGACTTGTTTTACAGATAACGTAGACCAATGTGCTATCGCCGGTTTAATATACATTTGTTAAGGACTTTACAATTACCTATTTTTTCAGATTAAATTTTTTCATATATATTTGTAGTGTATAAGTTTCAAATTACTGAAGTACAAAGGTTTGTAAATACATGCACATGGAAATTATCCAAATTGTTATTTAAAAAAAAAACACTTCAGTTGAAGTTATATAATTCTCCAAGTGTTAGAAAACTAGAATGTTACAGCACGCGCAAGGCATGAAAACGAGAGGTCGAATGTGAAGGTTGTGGAAGTTGCCAAAAGAATAGTATATGTTTGTTTCAAATAAATTTGTTACTGTATTTTGATTGTATTTAACTATACCGTAACATGTTTATTTCGATTGTATTAAAAAGAAAATGTCTTCATGCACTGTGGCTCTTGTCTATATCATTGGTAATGTATGTGTATATATGATTGTGTATGATGATTTAATCATCTTGTGTTGTTAAGCGCAGCGGGATGTCGGCCCTATTGTTGGGTGCGACAAATATAGTCACAGAGAGTTCCTCATTACATTGTAATAAAAAAAAAGAGCACACTATTGTTGCATGATTTTATGAAATTAAAGAATTAAAAAATAATTCCAAATGAACTGATGCATCTTCAGATGCAATAACTTAATTAAACAAATTATTAAAACATGATATGTACAATGCCATTCCAAAGAGTTATCAAGTTTTATTCATTGTGCTTTATATAAACCTATGTCTAAATAAAACAAATGAAAATTATAAACAGCTTTTGAACTAGCTAGTGATACACATGTATAAACCTCTTTTTTTTATAACCTGGCAGTAGCTGCCATATGCTTTTATTGAACCAAAGAGTGTTACAATTGCAATAACAAGGAATAGAGTGATACACATGTATAAACTTAATTAACAAATAACAAACAAATTAATGCATATATAATAAATGGAAAATATGCGGCTGGGCACAAATAGTTGCCGAATCAAAGAGCCCGTCATCCCTGTGTCCTGTTCCATTCACATAGCATCTTACGATCACTTTCTGAGAGCTCGAATGAGGAATCCTCTCTCAGCTCACCCCTGTATAAACACAGGTACATATTTCATCATCATCATTTCGAATAACATATTATATGTATATTTATGGTCTATTAGATGGTGTACATATGCTATTTTTATATTGCACTACATTGCACGAGTATCAGTTTAAATACTATAGGATGCACGCTGAAATATTTAGGAATTATTTACGATTCAACTTAGGCATAATTGTGGGTTGAATTAATTGGTTAAGTAAATTGAAGCTTAATGCTTCAATATTTTGGTGTTCAGACGGTAAATCTTGATTTAGATTTTAATTTATTTGAAGAAAGTCAAAAGCTGGTTCTTCATTTGTTTTCTAACATTTGGAGCTTGTAGAACACCATGTATCACCACGTACTGTACAAACTCATAATCACCACATCAATTGCAATCCATTTATTGTACCAATATATCAATTGTTACTAATTAATGCAATATCAACTATCTGCATTTGTAACAAAAAAATAATAATAAGAAATTCCAACCTTTTTTAACTGTTTCTTCGTCTTTACTTTGATATGCATTTACTAGCTAGCCTAAAATAATGATTCTATTCAGCTTAGAGTTTAAGTTAATATCTTATTTTTAATTATTAGTTTGTTATCCAACCTATTATACATAGCAGTAGGGATCGACTCGACTCTTGCTGGCTGCTCCATTCCACTCCTGGAATGAAAAGGGAGCATTGGCAGTGCCGTGCTCGGGGATGCCATTGAATTTCTATATGAAACAATGATTACATAAAAGATTAAACATTAATTGCACCTCTGTGCTATTTCTTAATTACATCTTTAATTAGTATAAATCAACAGCCTTTTTCTTACTTACAGATCGTATCACCACTGTACAAATTCATAATCATCACATCAATTGCAATCCATTTATTGTACCAATATATCAATTGTTACTAATGCACTATTAGTTGACAGTACGTATTACACAAGTTTGAACCTTAAGCTGAGGTTATATACATTTGATTCCTATTTTCTTAACGTATTTAAGATTTTTGGTATCTAACCTCTGATATGAAAAAGGGGTGGGATTGAACATTGTGACATCTTGTTGGTCCATCTGATAATTGTCACGATAATTTGTTGCCGGTACACTTGTGCTTGCAATACCCTGTAAATTATCCCTGCAGATAACCATATATAATAACTATATATATGTAACAATTATAATTTATAGTGACATAATTGAAAGATGAAATATTTCTAAATTTTACCATTGATATGAATTAATCATGGAGTGATCAGGATAACCAGACTTTTGTTGGTGTACAATGTGTACCTAGATAAAGAGAAACAAATGCAAATCAAATGGTGCAATTTCATCTTCGATTTTTAGCGTTGTATCACTTAACACTGCAGTACTCTTGTTGCTCATCAATTATATACAGTACTAGTTCAGTAATTAATTAATCGGTTCTTGTGTGATACGTAGTCCTGACCTCAAACAAATTTTGAATTAATTAAACTTGACAATCCTAGGAACTGCATGCACAGTCAATCTCTGTATATAATCTTGTGGTTTTGTAAATCTTTATCTTTTGTTTTTAACTTTTGAACTCCTAGTGATATGTAATTGAGAAAAGAGGAGATGGAATTTTCAGAAAAACACGACACATTACCATCTCCTGTTCATATTTTGACAATAACTCCACGATAGAACATTCCATCGCTGTGAGTTCATCAAACCGCTCTATCGCATCTATTTCTTCGATGTTTCTGAATTATACAAAAGAAGGTTAATTATATATATAAAAATTTATGAAACAAAAATATAAAAAGATTTTTGGCAGCTAATTAAATGAACTGGACATAATGATATCTAGAAAGGGCTTGGGATGGTAGCGGTTCACAAATCCATATTTGTTGCTGTTATGAAAACGGATTTATCATGAAAGAAAAGGCTTGGTATGTACAGAAACTGTAAGGTGGGTATTGATCTATGCCTTCGTTATTACGGAAACAGATGTGGGGAACCAGTTTTACCGCATTAATTGTTCTTTTATCTGATAATTGTTGCTTGTGATGTAGTTGCATAGCTTTAAACCTCAACGGAGAAGAAATTAAAATTTAGAGAAAATAAAGTTTTTTCTTTAAATTAGTTAGATCTATATTACCGTAGAGGTCCCAGTTGCCTCTCCAATTTAGATATTTCTTGCTTTATATGCTCAGCATCCATCTCCTGTCAAATTAAAAAGCAGTCAATCAATATTTTGTGCTCTTAGAAAAATTAAACAAATTACAAATAGAATGACAACGAAATATTAAGCAGGAATTTACCTGAGAGCCATTGTTCTTATTAATAGGCCTCATACTGCACCCAAAAAAAAACAAAAAAAACAAAAAAAAATCAGATATTTCAGACCTTGAAAGGACGATAACTTCTGTACAATCTATTTTTATGATTTATTCCTTTGTATCTTTGGAGCTGTAAATTAGGTTTTGATACAAACAAGTTGAGTACAAGCTACTAATTTCGTATTTAAAAACTGGAAAGAATGATTAAGATAAGCAGACCCATGGTCCATAAGAGAGATAGCATTGAGTGCATCACTGTCTTTTATATATGAGTCCTTCAGAAATTACAAAAAACGAACAACATATTTAAGATTTATCATTAACTTTGAAAACAAATGCAGTAATGTATGGAACATAGTAAATAATTTATAATGAAAATAGGTATCGTTGATGTGACATATAAAAAAAGCAGAATTCAAGATCTTACTTTCATGCCGCGCCGCCTTCTGTAAATTGAAAATAGAGTAGATCATAATATTAGAAAGATAGTAAAGGTGAAAGATATCAAGAAAAAAATAAATAGATTTTAGAAGTAAACATTTGACAATAGACGTACGAGTCATCAAGGTTCTCTTGAGATTCAGAAAGAAATTGCTGCACAACTTCATCGAAAGTGCTGAGATAAGAAAAGTAAAATAAATCAGTAAAAAATCGTAAATGACACCTCAATGAAATGGATAAGACATAACTTGTCTTATAATTCTCAAGTAAAAGAAATATAGCATGGGAAAATATAGCATGGCAAACCAAGTTGATAGCTAGGGCGGTACGAGCTATTAATTAAAAACTAAGATAGCAAGGCAAACTAGGGTTGGGGTGCAATTAAGTATTATGAATCTATTGCATGAAAACATGAAACATGATCGGATATATAGAACAGCCAATTATTCATAGATATAATAAGATATAATATTGAAGAGATCAATTAATTTAAGTACCAGTTCTCTCCATGGCAAAGATTGTATTGCCCCTTTGGAGTACGCACAAGAAGAAGCACCTGAGCATCAGATAGGATGGAAAGCTCCTTCGCTTTCTTCTTAATGCCTCCTGATCTCAAAGTAAATTTACTTGTCCTCTGACTTGCCGGCTCCAACTTCTTAATTTCTATCGTGTTCCTTCCCATAATTAATTAATCTTCTTTGTTGTGGTTGGATTATGATCCTTCAAGCAAAGAAGAAGCTAGAGTTTGTTTTGTGAGAAACAGAGACTATAGAGAGGAGAGAGCTAGGATGAAATAACAAGAGAAACAAACAAATCGATCCTTAGATATATAGGCGGGGAGAGGGGGGTTGGTTAAATTAAATTTAGAAAGGCGGTGCAATGTTTGGAGTCGGTCTAGTACAGCTATATTTTTAGTGTGCGTTTTTTATAAAAAGAAAAAGTACGATCCTAATATGTGCTTTTAGTGTGCGATTTTTATTAAAAAAAAGTACTTTCCTAATCTGTGCTGGTATCTTAGTTTCCAATTAATTAAAAAAATTAGAGCGTGGTTAATAACTTGTAATAAAAAAATTATTTTTCTTAAAAATCAAAATTTTATTTTTAAAAGTGATAAGGGGTTTAGTGTAAATTAACTTAATTAATTAAAATAATGCATCATTATCGTTCAGAACCACTTTTGGGCTGAAATATATTTTAGCCTTATTTTCTTTGGATTATTAAATTGCCAAGTGGTCAAACCTTTTTATCTTTCTTTAGATAATAAATTAAATAACACCGCTTTGGTTAGCTCTCTTTCATTGTTTTGTCGGTTACTCCATCAATCCAGACCATTCTAGGCTTCTAGCATAGTGTCAAGAAGAGAATATTTGAATAACATTGAAGTTTACCATATACAGAAAAAGAAAGGCACAAGTACAAATTATACAACCAAAAATCAACTCGTGAAAACCATAAAATAACAACAAAAAAGAATGACCGAATGCTTAATTATTCTCTAATACGTACCTGGTCTTGCGTTGTCAATAATTGAGTATTAAGGGATGAGAAAATGGGGATACCGGAGCAAGAGAGATTAAGCAGTTGAAGAAGGGAAGAGGAAAGGCAGTATATATTGTGACTGTAACCACCACTAGTGGAAAATATGGAATCAGGATCGGTTATATATGCCTATTAGTATCGGAATGCAACCGATCCTGATGGAGGCGATACTGATACTTACAATAATCTGGATCGGTTAAATAACCGATCCTGATAGTTACTATCAGAATTGGTTGTTTCAAACAACCGATCCTGATGTTATACTATCAGGATCGGTTGTTTGAAACAACTGATCCTGATAGTAACTATCAGGATCAGTTTGCTTGAAACAACCGACCCTGATAGTTACTATCAGGATCGGTTTTGTTGAAAAAACCGATCCTGATACTTTTTTTTTTTTTTTTTTTTTTTAATAATGTTGGTTCTGAAAAAAAAAAAAATCAGGATCGGTTGTTTTGAAATAACCGATCCTGATACCTTTTTTTTTTTTTTTTAATGTTGGTTCTGAAAAAAAAAAAAGAATCAGGATCAGTTTTTTTGAAACAACCGATCCTGATGTTATATTGGACCTAAAAAATTTTTTTTTTTTATTTGGCCAGCTTCCATATATATTTGCTGGCCAGCATAAATTTTTTTTTTTTATTTACCATTGATTTATTGGAGCTCAAAACCAATTAAGAACACAAAATAAAATTCATGAAACACAAAAAGAAGTACAATAGTTGAAGAAATTTGGTGCAATAGCAAAATAAAATTGAAAATACAAATGAAAAAAGATAGTTGATCGGTCGGATAATTAAGATAAATAAAAAGATAGTTTCAAAAAGCCTTGCTCAAATGAAAAAAGATAAATAAATAAATTGAAAATACAAAAAAAAATGTGTTTTAAAAGTATAATAATGAGAAAATTAGATAAAGCTAATACCGTGATAGTTGATCTGCCGGATGATTAAGTAACTTGAGCGAGATGTCCTCAAGACTGAAAAACAATATACAAACACCATTAATTAATTTTTGAAACAATACAAAAAATTAAAAATTGACACGGAGGTTCGAGAGGTTCGAGAGGCTCGGCTTTGAGAGGGAGAGACGGAGACAGAGAGAGAGAGACACGGAGGAGAGGGAGAGACGAGACGGAGACAGAGAGAGGAGAGACACGGAGGTCTGAGGATTTGAGAGGGAGAGACGGAGACACAGAGAGAGAGAAAAACGCTAAGTTGAAAATGAGAGGCGCGAAATTAAAATAAGAACTAAGAAATAACCGATCCTGATTGTTTTTGTAAGTACAAAGGCGCGAAACAGAATTAAACCCTAGCGTCAAATTAGCATTAGGATCGGTTATTTCAAAAAAAACCGATCCTGATACCTTTTTTTAAGTTGTTTCTGAAAGAAAAAAAAATCAGAATCGGTTGTGTTGAAAAAACCGATCCTGATACTTTTTTTTTTAATGTTGGTTCTGAAAAAAAAAAAAAGGTATCAGGATCGGTTCTGTGGCAGAACCGATCCTGATACTTTTTTTTTTAATTTTGGTTCTGAAAAAAAAAAAAAGAGTATCAGGATCGGTTCTGTGACCAGAACCGATCCTGATACTTTTTTTTTTTTTTAATTTTGGTTCTGAAAAAAAAAAAAAGTATCAGGATCAGTTCTGGCCACAGAACCGATCCTGATACTCTTGTTTTTTTTTTTTAATGAAAAAAAAAAAAAAAGTATCAGGATTGGTTCTGGTCACAGAACCGATTCTGATACTTTTTTTTTTTTATTTTGGTTCTGAAAAAAAAAAAAGTATCAGGATCGGTTCTGTCCACAGAACCGATCCTGATACTCTTTTTTTTATTTTTTTTTATTTTGGTTCTGAAAAAAAAAAAAAGTATCAGGATCGGTTCTGGCCACAGAACCGATCCTGATACTCTTTTTTTTTTTTAAATTTTGGTTCTGAAAAAAAAAGAAAAGTATCAGGATCGGTTCTGGCCTCAGAACCGATCCTGATACTCTTTTTTTTTTTTTTTTTTATTTTGGTTCTGAAAAAAAAAAAAAAAAGTATCAGGATCGGTTTTGTTTACAGAACCGATCATGATACTTTTTTTTTCAGAACCAACATAAAAAAAAAATAAAAAAAAAATAAAAAAAAAAGTATCAGGATCGGTTCTGTTGTAACAACCGATCCTGATTCTTTTTTTTTCAGAACCAACATTAAAAAAAAAGGAATTAGAATCGGTTGTTTGTTAGAACCGATCCTGATACTATCAGGATCGGTTTTTAAGAAATAACTGATCCTAATATGTGTTCCATTAGGATCGGTTGTTTGTAAAAACCGATCCTGATAGTATCAGGATCGGTTCTAATAAAAAACCGATTCTAATTGTTCATAAATTAGGATCGGTTAACCATAAAACCCGATCTGAATAGTTTTTAGGATCGGTTTTCTTAAAAAAACCGATCCAGATAGATATTAGAATCGGTTGTTTCATATAACCGATACTATTAGGCCGATCCTGATTCCAGTTTTTCCACTAGTGCACCTTGGGCCAGTAAAATAAGGAAATAAAAAAGGAGAGAAAGAAAACACAGTTAATAAAGGAAAGAAAAATTAAAGGATATACAAGTGACGAGTTATATTTAATTTATCTTTATCTAGACATGTAACAACTATTTTTAGATATTTTCAAAGTGCATAAACAATTAAGAATAATGTTTTCATCCCAAACCATCATTAACATCCAGTTCTCCAACTAATTCAAATTCTAATTTTTTTGGACCATTATTTTCTCCACTTTTCATTTATGATAACCCAATCCTCAAAACTAATAGCCTAGAGAAGAGCGAGAGCGATCGATCAGGGACAAGTGTTCGGTGGTTCATCGTTGGCGATGGCTCCGATGTTCCTGACGATCCTAACCTGAGAGCATCCTCCTGACCGAAAAATTGAGTCATTGTTATTTATGTTTAAAATATGTTATTTATGTTTAAAAGATTTTATTTATAATATTCAAAATGCTATATATGTCACTGATGGAAAAAGAAGTTTCTAAATAATATCATTTTAAATAAAATCAAGAGAAATGAAATCGTAAAATTATTCTTTTTGGTTTTTTTTCTGAATCAAAGATTTGATCAAATTTATCTCTATTGTTGATTTTGTTCTTATGTATTTAACCGTATTTATATCCATTTTTAACTATATATTATCAAATATCTCAAATATCCGCAATCATTATATGTCGTAACTATTTTCATTATTATTTTAACATTATTAAAATATACTACATATCTATCATTCATATCATCGTCTGAATATTTTTTCCAATCTCTTCGTTTGTACGTCATTCATATTATAGAATTACAATCAATTATATAACTAATATACTTTTAATTATAATCAAACAGGGCATTCATGTGACTGTATACTTTTTGGACAGTTGGTGATTTATTTATAAATATTAATTGTATAAGCCTGTATTAGAGGCTAGCATCCATATATAGCAAGATAAACAACATAATCTATAGCATCAAATCGAATACAAATAACATGCAGCAAATTAAGAAAGTTAATATAGAAGACCAACATATTATATAGACTAACAACTATATAGAGAACGACAATACAAACATTAAGCAAGATAATATAGAGGACCAACATAATTAATCTGTAGCACTAAATTAACTCAAATACCAGTACTTGTAAAATATATGTTATGTTGCAACAAAGACAACCCCCAATACATATCAAAATTACACCCCGGTCCCGTCCACACGTATGATTAAAGATATTAGTTCTTGTTCGAAATATGAAATATATACGGTTGCTACAATTATCTTCGAACAACAACAAGATTATATACACAAACCGTAATTTCAAACAACATGGATGTACCTGATAAGAACCAGCAAATTAAGATGTTTCATACAATAAATTGAGAATTGTGGTACCGGCCACAACTAATGATCATCTAGGAAGGCGAGCTTGATGCGGGGGAGGCAAGGAGAAAAGAAACAAAGTACTCAAATCAATGTACCTATTTGAATGCTCACTTTTGTAACTTTTCCGATTTAATCTGATCATTTGAACTGAATGGATCGATGAGAAGATGAATATTAATTACTATTCGTAAAATGAAACTATTGTTTTTCGTAAATTCACAACAGAAAATAACTTCATAACTAAAAATTCAGTTATAGAAAGAAAAAATAAAGAATTTGTAATATTCACCATAATTCAACTCATGCTAAACAATGGAATATTTACATATAATTCATATAATTATAAGTGTATATTGATAAATTGCAAGTAAATAAAATTAAAAGCCCAATGATATATATCCCTCACTCTTGATGTGCAATTTCATCCGTGGGGAGTTTCAAGCGACACTGGGGGCATGTATTGTTATTGCTAAGCCACAAAATTATGCAAATTTTGTGAAATAGGTGGTCGCAAGGCAAACTTGTCACTGATTCGTCATGTTGTGTACAGATGTTCTCCAAACAAATTGTACATTGTTCCACCTCGACATCCCTTGGAAGGACAACATCTGGTAAGGAATCGAGAACATGCTGGGCTGTGGGGCTGCCACCACCCTGATTCGCATCGTTAGTCTCTAGCACCTCAGGTGGTGCGTAAACAAACATAGCCCCAGCCTCATTTGACGCCTGTGGTTGCACACCATTAGCATTAGAAAGCGGAGCTGGATCTTCATAAAGATAACTCCGCATAGCTGACATGTAGGCCTGACGATGCCTGGGTGGTATATTGGTGCGTAGAAAAACCATACGGTATGGTCCTTGCACGCCATTCTGCGTTGTATCTGGGACACGAAATGCGGTATAGTTGGTCGTCTGCATCATCTCTCCTATCTTGATTGCTAACTTTGAGTCTGTATAGGATGTAATGAAAATATTGGTCACAAATATGTAACTAACCGTATTTATATTTAAGGAAAGATAAGTTATAATCTAAATTTGTTTGTTTCCTAAGATACACTAGTTTTAAAATACATCTAAAACTGACAGATGGCATAACTATTTTGAATATGTACGGAAGAAATGACATCTCTGTTATTTAAAAAAAATTATTTATGGGAAGCTGATTTGTACAAAACTAATTATCACGTTCTTTTATATATAGTGCGCTGCTTTCATTGTGCATGTAACTAAACATACTGTTAACTAAAATGGAGTTGATAATTGAGTAAATTAATAGTACTAATATTCACCTAATAATTATTTGGACAACTATTTGGTTATATTTGGAATATAAGTGCTACTTTGACAATCTAATAAAAAAAATTATTTATGGTGCTATATATGGTAATTTCACGTCAAAAAATTAACATAGTTTTGATAAATTAGCAGTTGGAGCTTTATTTGTCAAGGTTAGAAAAGTTCGAGTGGATATTAATTGGTCACAAACAAAAAATTTGAAGGATTCAAGTGGAGCTATACCCTTAGTAGGAAAAATATGAATCTTTCTACGATAAGAAATAATCGAGTAACATTTTAATGTATGATTAGCTAAAAACCTGTTATAAGTTTCTAATCACATAGTCCTAGAAATAAATTGACTTTTCAGACAAACCAAATACAACAGTAAACCATGATAGTATGAAAGAGAGAATATTTGAATAACATTGAAGTAAAATACCATATTCAGAAAAAGAAAGGCATAAGTTATTCTCTAATACCTGGTCTTGCGTTGTCAAATGATGAAGGGATGAGAATTACCGAGCCCAAGAACTTGCTTAATACCTTCTCTTGAGTTTGTGCTTTCCGAGAGAGATTAAGCAATTGAGAAAGGAAAAGGAAAGGTAGTTATATATAGTGACTTGAACCGCCTTTGCCTAGGTAAATAAGGAAATAAAAAAAGTATATTTTGACTTCTATACTTAGACCCAAAAAAGAGAGAAAGAAATCACCCTTAATAAAGGAAATAAAAATTAAAGGATATATATACGACTGACTGACGAGTGAAACATGATTTATCTTTATCTTAGACATGTAACAATTATTTTGAAATATTTTCAAAGTTCACCAAAAAATTAATGCACTCATATTTTTTTAAATAATTAAATATTCATATTACCCAAAATAAAAATAAATGGATCGTATATGCGCAATTTAAGATCTTCTGTTGCATTTGTTACGACTCATCGCGGCTTGACATACGATTATAAATATATTGGTGGATCTGTAAATATTTCTAGGTCCATTGACTTGGCAAACACTTAAAATTGTATATGCATAACATTTAAAATATTATACAAGCATCTTCATTCTTGAAAAGTTATTGTAAATGATGACTTCACAGTTATAATTTCAATTGTTGAAAAGAAGAGTAATTGCTAATTAGAGCATCTCCATCCTACAATACACGCTTATTTTAATTTCTATCAAACATTAAATATTTTAATATATATATTTTGCATTTTTGTAATTTATTCTTTTTGCAACTATGAAGTCAGTACGTAAAAGTAATTTCAAATGGTCATGTGACACTTTACAAGGATTGCTAAATTTCGAATTAGGATGGATCACTTGAGAATGGTTATTTTGACAATATCGATTTTAAATTTTCAATAAATTCAAGTAATAAAAAGTAAACTTATAATTATGTTGTTGGACATATAGATAGCAATATTAATAACCAAACTTCATACAATATTAGTAATGGTTGATGATGTATCAAGAACCGGTAAATTTAAACCATTGAAATTTAAAATCACTTGAGGTACGGCGAACCATACAACATATCTCATAATTTTTTTATAGACATGACCATAAGGATTATTCTTATAATATTGAATTTATAATTTAAGCTTTATGTTTCAAAATTTGTCAACATAATTTTATAATTTAAACTTATCAAGTGAGCCCTTATTAGCAGTTAATTCATATATATTTCTACAATTGAAACTGTAATTGCCTCATCAACATTTGTAGTACTTTTGTAAATGTTCATGTTATGATCTAGAATTCAAACATTTGATGTTTATTTTCGAAGTAATGTTCATGAAATGGATGATGAATAAAACATTTGTTTCTTGAATTGTGGAATTCTTTAATGAAAATTAATAAATAGTTAAATACTCTAAAAGAGTTACTAATTCTGATAAATAGCAAGGAATACTAATTAAACAAGTATAAGATTTGTATGTGGATTAAATGATGGATATGTTCATGTAATAAGAAGTTAGAAATCTAATAATATAGATAATAGCTGGGGAACTTGCTATTGGACTGGTGTTAATCATAATGTTAGCATCCTAGAGAAAATAGTTGCATCTTGATTTTGTTCATAAAATAGTTAATATTGATCGATTTGTTCATTGAGTTTAGTTTACTTAACAGTTCTTTCAAAGTTGAGGACTATGGATTGTAAAGTGATAATAAATAAATAAGTAATAAACTCTAAATATCAATAATTACTATAATTAGCAAGCAACACTAATTACAAACTAAGATTAGTGTGAGGATTAAACAATAGTGGATTGATTTAATCTCACAGATGGATATTAGATGAATATAGCATTAGATTGACCTTACATGAACATTATATGGATTGTGTTATGTGTCATTAATGTTTCATGTTCTGTAATTATTTAATGTCTGAGACGTTTGGTTTTCTTGCATAAGAAATATATATTTATAGATATCGTCCAACGCTCGTCGTAACTGGGAGCCATAAAGGTAGTATCTCAATACGTATGACTTGTGTGAAGAAGTTCTCGAATGTTAAGAAGACTAATATTCCTCACATATAATGCTTGTAGTACCATCAAAGAGTTGATTGTACTTAAATATAGTTGACTTTGGAATCAATAAACATAATGGATAAGTTTGGATGGATGACACATATCCTAACTTGGACTTGTCATTATAGATATCTTGCGATATTGGAATTAACATGGATAATATATTTGGTATTGTCTATGTTGGATCACTAAAACTATATGGTACATATCATCTATATTGATTGGGTTATATGGAGATATCGTACTAAATGATTATGTTATAGAGATAACAAAGTTCCAATCCTTGAATATAATATGTATGTTGGACATAGCATATGATATTCATTCAACACATAATAGGTGATGAAGATTGCTCGAATTAGTTTGGTACTTGAAATGTTCAAATTTTGACTTAATTAATTGAAGATATATTTAATTGGAATGTGCCAAATGATAGCTCACTAATTAATGAATGTGTGGATATGTGGAACGAGCGATTTGAATTAAGGAATGCAAAGTTATGACCAAAATAAAGAGCGTTGACAAGAGTCAAACGGGGTTGACTCGTGTTGATTGGTTTGGAAGTTAGAGGAATGTTGACTGGGTCTGCATTATGTGAGGAGTAGAGTTAACTTGAGGAATTGATCAGTGATAAGTTGTATTACCATATAACACTTATTAACACTTATATTATGTCATCCCATGCAATGACCACTAGTATAGAAAACGTGATCATACATGGTCCGAAAAGCTAATGTCATACAGATACACGACCGTGTTAGTGATCGTTGTGTATTAATAGGGGTACTTTGTACACAATTACCGAACCGTGTCTGTATAGGACTAACATACACAGTTAATAAATGGCCATGTCATGTGTCAAAAAAAGAGACACTGAAAATGGTGGTTTCTACTAGTTGTCTATCATGTTCTACTGATTGTCTTTCATGTTTTACTAGTTGTCATTCACGTTCTACTAATTGTTATTCCTCTACTACTAGTTGTATTTCATCTTCTTCTAGTCGTATTTCATCTTCTTCTAGTTGTATTTCATCTTGCACTAGTTGTTTTTCATGTTCTACTAGTTGTCTTTCACGTTCTACAGATTGTCTTTCATCTACTACTAGTTGTATTTCATCTTCTTCTAGTTGTCTTTCATCTTGTACTGGTCGTCTTTCATGTTCTACTGGTTGTCTTTCACGTTCTACTGGTTGTCTTTCATCTACTACTAGTTGTATTTAATCTTCTTCAAGTTGTATTTCATATTCTTCTAGTAGTCTTTCATCTTCTATTAGTTGTTTTTCATCTTCTTCTAGTACTCTTTCATTTTGTACTCGTTCTCTTTTAAGTTATACTGGTCGTCTTTCACGTTCTACTTATTGTGTTTAATCTTGTACTGGTTGTCTTTCATCTTCTAGTTTTTTTATCTTCTTATATTTGTCTTCTATCTTGTACTAGTCATTTTTAATGTTCTACTAATTGTCTTTCATCTTGTACTAGTCATTTTTAATGTTCTACTAATTGGCTTTAATCTTCTACTGGTTGTATTTCATCTTCTAGTAGTTGTTTCTCATCTTCTTCTTCTTCTTGACTTTCATATTGTATTGGTCTTTCATCTTCTACTTGTTGTCTTTCATGTTCTTCATCTACAACTAATCGTCTATCATGCTCTACTTGTCTTTCATGTTCTACTAGTTGTGTTTAACGTTCTACAGGTTGTCCTTCCTCAACTATTAGTTGTATTTCATTTTCTTCTAGTTGTCTTTCATCTTATACTGGTTGTCTTTCATCTTCTAATAGTTGTATTTCACATTCTACAGATTGTCTTTCATCTACTACTTGTTGTATTTTATCTTCTTCTAGTTTTCTTTCATATTCTAGTAGTTGTCTTTCATCTTCTTCTAATTTTATTTCATCTTCTACTAGTTCTTTTCATCTTCTTCAAGTTGTTTTTATCTTGTCCTAGTTGTTTTTTATTTTCCACTTGTTCTACTAGTTGTTTTTCATCTTCTTCTAGTTGTCTTTCATCTTGTATTGGTTGTCTTTCATGTTCTATTGATTGTCTTTCATCTTATAAAGGTTGTCTTTCATGTTCTACTGATTCTCTTTCATCTACTACTAGTTGTATTTCATCTTCTTCTAATTGTCTTTCATCTTCTTCTAGTTTTATTTCATCTTCTAAAAGTTGTTTTCATCTACTTCTAGTTGTATTTCATGTTCTACTACTTGTCTTTCATCTACTACTACTTGTTTTTTATCTACTACTGGTTATGTTTCATGATCTACTAGTTGTTGTTCATCTTCTTCTAGTTGTATTTCATCTTGTCCTGGTTGTTTTTCATGTCCTCTGATTGTATGTCATGTTCTACTGATTGTTTTTCATATTCTTCTAGTTATCTTTCATCTTGTACTGGTTGTTTTTCATGTTCTACTGGTTGTCATTCACTTTCTTCTTGTTGTCTTTTGTCTTCAACTTGTTGTTTTTTATGATCTACTGGTTGTCTTTCATATTCTATAAGCTGTATTTCTTCTACCTCTAGTTGTATTTCAACTTCTAATAGTTGTCTTTCATTTTGTATTCGTTGTTTTTCATCAACTACTAGTTGTATTTCATCTTCTAGTTGTCTTTTCACGTTCTACTAGTTGTCTTTCTTGTTCAACTGGTTGTCTTTCAGCTTTTCAAGTTGTATTTCATATTCTTGTAGTTGTCTTTCATCTTCTATTAGTTGTTTTTCATCTTCTTTTATTATTTTTCAGCTTGTACTGGTCGTCTTTCATGTTTTACAAGTTGTCTTTCACGTTCTAATGCTAGTTGTACTGGTCGTCTTTCCTTCCTCTAATGCTAGTTGTATTTCATCTTCTTCTTCTTGTCTTTCATTTTGTACTGGTTGTCTTTCATCATCTTTTAGTTTTATTTCATCTTCTACTAGATTTTTTCATCTTCTTCTTGTTGTCCTTCATAATGTACTAGTTATCTTTCATGTTCAACTACTTGTCTTTCATCTACTACTGGTTGTATTTCATGTTCTACTAGTTGTTGTTCATCTTCTTCTAGTTATAATACATCTTGTCCGAGTTGTTTTTCATGTTCCACTGGTTGTCATTCATGTTCTACTGGTTGTCTTTTATATTCTACGAGCTGGATTTCATTTACCTCAGTTGTATTTCAACTTCTTGTAGTTATCTTTCATCTTGTACTCGTTGTCTTTCATCTATTACTAATTGTTTTTCATCTTCTAGTTGTCTTTAATCTTGTACTAGTTTTCTTTCACGTTCTACTGGTTGTCTTTCATCTTCTTCAAGTTGTATTTCATCTTCGTCTAGTTGTTTTTCATCTTCTTATGTTGTCTTTCATCTTGTATGGGTTGTCTTTCACGTTCTACTAGTCTTTCACGTTCGACTGATTGTCCGACTAATTGTCTTTCCCATTCTATTGATTGTCTTTCATCTTGTATTAGTTGTTTTTCATCTTATACTAGTTGTATTTCATCTTTTTCTAGTTGTCTTTCATATTGTACTAGTTGTGTTTCGTATTGTACTGGTTGTCTTTCATCTACTACTAGTTGTATTTCATATTCTTTTAGTTGTATTTCATCTTGTCCTGGTTGTGTTACATGTGTAACTAGTTTTCTTTTATGTTGTACTGGTTGTCTTTCATCTTCTGTGAGTTGTATTTCTTCTACCTTTAGTTGTATATCATATTCTTGTAGTTGTTTTTCATCTTGTACTGATTGTCTTTCATGTTCTACTACTTGTACAATTGGTTGTATTTCATCTGATTCTCATCGTATTTCATGTTGTCCTTGTTGTGTTTCATGTTCTACTAGTTGTTTTTCTTCTTCTTCTAGTTGTATTTCATCTTGTCCTCGTTGTTTTTCATGTTCTACTAGTTTTCTATCATGTTCTACTGGTTGTCTTTTGTCTTCTACGAGTTGTATTTCCTCTATCTCTAGTTGTATAAAATCTTCTTGTAGTTGTTTTTCATCTTGTACTAGTTATCTTCCATGTTCTACTGGTTGTTTTTAATGTTCTTCTTATTGTCTTTTATCTACGTCTAGTCGTATTTCATGTTGTCCTTGTTGTTTTTCATGTTCTACTGGTTGTCTATCATGTTCTACTAGTTGTCTTTCATTTTCTACGAGTTGTATTTCTTCTGCTACTTGTCTTTCATCTACTACTGGTTGTATTTCATCTTCTTCTAGTTGTAATTCATCTTGTCCTGGTTGTGTTACATTATACTAGTTGTCTTTTATGTTGTACTAGTTATCATTCATCTTCTACGAGTTGTATTTCTTCTACCACTAGTCGTATTTCATCTTCTTTTAGTTGTCTTTCATCTTGTACTGGTTGTCTTTCATGTTCTACTGGTTGTCTTTCATGTTCTTCTTGTTGTCTTTCATGTTCTACTTGTTGTCTTTCATGTTCTACTGGTTGTCTTTCATGTTCTCCACATGTATTTAAATTTATTGTAGTTATCTTTCATCTTGTACTCATTGTCTTTAATCTACTACCGATTGTATTTTAATCTTCTAGTTGTCTTTGACGTTCTACAGGTTATCTTTCATCTTCTTCAAGTAGTATTTCATTTACTTGTAGTTGTCTTTCATCTTCTATAAGTTGTTTTTCATCTTCTTATATTGTCTTTCATCTTGTACTGGTTGTCTTTCATGTTCTACTGGTTTTCTTTAATGTTCTTCTTGTTGTCTTTTATCTACTTCTAGTCGTATTTCATGTTGTTCTTGTTGTGTTTCATGCTATACTAGTTGTTTTTCATCTTCTATTAGTTGTATTTCATCTTGTCCTTGTTGATTTTCATATTCTACTAGTTGTCTATCATTTTCTACGAGTTATATTTCTTCTACCTCTAGTTGTATTTAATCTTCTTGTAGTTGTCTTTCATATTGTACTAGTTGTCTTTCATGTTGTACTATTGTCTTTAATGTTCTTTTCGTTGTCTTTTATCTACTTCAATTCAGATTTCATGTTGTCCTTGTTGTGTTTCAGGTTATAATAGTAGTTTTTCATCTTCTTTTAGTTGTATTTCATCCTGTCCTTGTTATTTTTCATGTTCTACTGGTTGTCTATCACGTTATACTGGTTGTCTTTCATTTTCTACTAGTTGTATTTCTTCTACCTCTTGTCGTATTTAATCTTCTTGTAGTTGTCTTTCATATTTTACAAGTTGTATTTCTTCTATCTCTAGTTGTATTTCAACTTATTATAGTTATCTTCCATCTTGTATTCATTGTCTTTAATCTACTACTGGTTGTATTTCACCTTCTAGTTGTCTTTGATCTTGTAATGGCTGTCTTTCACGTTCTACTGGTTGTCTTTCATCTTTGTCAAGTTGTATTTGATCTTCTTCTAGTTGTCTTTCATCTTCTATTAGTTGTTTTTCATCTTCTTGTGTTGTCTTTCATCTTGTACTAGTTGTCTTTCACGATCTACTGATTGTCTTTCATCTACTACTGGTTCTTTTTCATCTTCTTGTAGTTGTCTTTAATATTCTAGTAGTTGTTCTTCATCTTCTTCTAGATGCATTTTATCTTATACTAGTTGTATTTAATCTTCTTCTAGTTGTTTTTCATATTGTACTTGTTGTCTTTCATGTTCTACTACTAGTCTTTCATCTTGTGTTGGTTGTATTTCATTTTCTTCTAGTTGTAATGCATCTTGTCCTGGTTATGTTACATGTTCTACTAGTTGTCTTTTATGTTGTATTGGTTGTCTTTCATCTTCTACGAGTTGTCTTTCTTCTACCTCTGGTTGTATTTCCTCATCTTGTAGTTGTCTTTCAACATCTGCTCTACTGGTTGTCTTTCTTGTATTTCCTCATCTTGTAGTTGTCTTTCTTGTAGTTGTCTATCATGTTCTACTGGTTGCCTTTCATATACTACTAGTTGTCTTTCACGTTCTACTGGTGGTCGTTCCTTTACTACTAGTTGTATTTCATCTTCTTCTAGTTGTCTTTCATCTTGTACATGCTGTTTTTCTTGTTCTACTAGTTTGCTTTCATCAACTACTGGTTGTATTTCATTTTCTTCGAGTTGTCTTTCATATTCTAGTAGTTGTCTTTATCCTTTCAATATTTATTTCATCTTCTTCTAGTTGTCATTATTCTTTCTCTATTTATTTCATCTTCTAAAAGTTGTTTTCATCTTCTTTTAGTTGTCATTCATATTGTACTGTTTATCTTTCATGTTCTACTACTTGTTGTTCATCTACTACAGGTTGTGTTTCATGTTCTACTAGTTGTTGTTCATCTTCTTCTAGTTTCATATTGTCCTTGTTGTTTTTTATGTTCCACTAGTTGTTTTCATATTCTTCTTGTTGTCTTTCATCTTGTACTAGTTGACTTTCATGTTCTACTGGTTGTCTTTCACGTTCTACGAGCTATGTTTCTTTATCTCTACTTGTATTTCAACTTATTGTAGTTATCTTTCGTCTTGTACTTGTTGTCTTTAACCTACTAAAGATTGTATTTCATCTTCTAGTTGACTTTGATCTTGTATATGTTGTCTTTCAACTTCTTCAAGTTGTATTTCATCTTCTTCCAGTTGTTTTTCATTTTCTATTATTTATCTTTCATCTTCATGTGTTTTCATCTTGTACTGATTGTCTTTCATGTTCTACTAGTTCTATTTCACGTTCTACTGATTGTCTTTCATCTAGTTCGAGTTGTATTTCATTTTCTACTAGTTGTATTTCATTTTCTACTAGTTGTATTTCATCTTCTTCTAGTTGTCTTTCATATTGTACTTGTTGTCTTTCATGTTCTACTCTTTCATCTTCTGCTGGTTATATTTCATCTTCCTCTAGTAGTAATTTATCTTGTCCTGGTTGTGTTACATGTTCTACTAGTTGTCTTTTATGTTGTACTGGTGTCTTTCATCTTCTACGTGTTGTATTTCTTCTACCTCTAGTTGTATTTCATCTTCTTGTAGTTGTCATTCATCTTGTACTGGTTGTCTGTCATGTTCTACTGGTTGTCTTTCATGTCCTTCTTATTGTTTTTCATCTTCTACTAGTTGTCTATCATGTTCTACTGGTTGTATTTCATGTACTACTAGCTGTCTTTTACGTTCTACAGGTTGTCCTTCCTTTACTTCTAGTTGTCTTTCATCTTCTTTTAGTTGTCTTTCATCTTGTACAGGTTGTATTTCTTGTTCTACTAGTTGTCTGTCACGTTCTACTGATTCTCTTTCATCTGCTACTAGTATTTCATCTTCTTCAAGTTTTATTTTATCTTCTAAAATTTGTTTTCATCTTCTTCTAGTTGTTATTCATCTACTACTACTTGTCTTTCATCTTTTATTAGTTGTATTTCATCTTTTTCTCGTTGTCTTCATCTTCTATTAGTTGTTTTTCACGATCTACTTTTCTTCTACTACTGGTTGTATTTCGTCTTCTTCTAGTATTCTTTTATCTTCTACTAGTTGTCCTTCATCTTCTTCTAGTCGTATTTCATCTTCTACTAGTTGTATTTCATCTTACTTCTAGTTGTCTTTCATATTGTACTTGTCTTTCATGTTCTACTACTATTCTTTCATCTACTACTGGTTGTATTTCATCTTCTTCTAGTTGTATTTCAAATTTTATACTAGTTGTATTTCATCTTCTTCTAGTTGTCATTCATATTGTACTGGTTATCTTTCATGTTCTACTACTTGTCTTTCATATGCTACTACTTGTTTTTCATCTACTACTGGTTGTGTTTCATGTTCTACTAGTTGTTGTTTGTCTTCTTCTAATCGTCTTTCATATTGTCCTTGTTGTTTTTTATGTTCCACTAGTTGTTTTTCATATTCTTCTTGTTATCTTTCATCTTGTACTAGTTGACTTTCATGGTCTACTGGTTGTCTTTCACGTTCTACGAGCTATATTTCTTTTATCTCTACTTGTATGTCAACTTATTGTAGTTATCTTTCGTCTTTCATGTTCTACTAGTTCTCTTTCACATTCTACTGATTGTCTTTCATCTAGTTCTAGTTGTATTTCATTTTCTACTAGTTGTATTTTATCTTCTTCGAGTTGCCTTTCATATTGTACTTGTTGTCTTTCATGTTCTAGTCTTTCATATTCTGCTGGTTATATTTCATCTTCCTCTAGAAGTAATTCATCTTGTCCTGGTTGTGTTACATGTTCTACTAGTTGTCTTTTATGTTGTACTGGTTGTCTTTTATATTCTACGAGCTATATTTCTTTCATCTCTACTTGTATTTCAACTAATTGTAGTTATCTTTCATCTTCTACTCGTTGTCTTTAACCTACTACTGGTTGTATTTCATCTTCTAAATGTCTTTGATCTTTGAATAAGTTGTATTTCAACATCTTCAAGTGGTATTTTATCTTCTTCCAATTATCTTTCATCTTCTTCTATTATTTGTTTTTCATCTTTTTGTGTTGTCTTTCATCTTGTACTGATTGTCTTTCATGTTCTACCAGTTGTCTTTCATGTTCTACAGATTGTCTTTCATCTAGTTCTAGTTGTATGTCATCTTTTTCTAGTTGTCTTTCATATTGTACTTGTTGTCTTTCATGTTCTACTATTCTTTCATCTTCCTTTAGTTGTAATTCATCTTATCCTGGTTGTGTTACATGTTCTACTGGTTGTCTTTCATCTTCTACGAGTTGTATTTCTTCTACCTCTAGTTGTATTTCATCTTCTTGTAGTCGTCATTCATCTTGTACTGGTTGTCTGTCATGTTCTGCTGGTTGTCTGTCATGTTCTTTATGTTATTTTTCATCATCTACTAGTTGTCTATCATGCTCTACTGGTTGTATTTCATGTATAACAAGTTGTCTTTCATGTTCTACTTGTTGTCGTTCTCTACTACTAGTTGTTTTTCATCTTCTTCTAGTTTTCTTTCATCCTGTACAAGTTGTATTTCTTGTTCTACTAGTTTGTCACATTCTACTGATTCTCTTTCATCTACTACTACTTTTCTTTTATCTTTTATTAGTTGTATTTCATCTTCTTCTAGTTGTCTTTCATCTTCTATTATTTGTTTTTCATCTTCTTGTGTTGTCTTTCATCTTGTACTGATTGGCATTCATGTTCTACTTGTCTTTCACGATCTATTGATTGTCTTTCTTCTAAAACTGGCCGTATTTCGTCTTCTTCTTGTAGTCTTTCATGTACTACAAGTTGTTCTTCATCTTCTTCTAGTAGCATTTCATCTTCTCCTAGTTGTATTTCATCTTACTTCTAGTTGTCTTTCATATTGTACTGGTTGTATTTCATCTAGTTCTAGTTGTATTTCAACTTCTACTAGTTGTATTTCCTTCTAGTTGTTTTTCATATTGTACTTGTTATCTTTCATGTGTTACTACTAGTCTTTCATCTTCTGCTGGTTATACTTCATCTTCCTCTAGTTGTAATTCATCTTGTACTGGTTGTGTTACATGTTCTACTAGTTGTCTTTAAAGTTGTACTGGTTGTCTTTCATCTTCTACGAGTTGTATTTCTTCCACCTCTAGTTGTATTTCATCTTCTTGTAGTTGTCATTCATCTTGTACTGGTTGTCTGTCATGTTCTGCTGGTTGTCTTTCATGTTCTTCTTGTACTGGTTGTCTTTTATATTCTACGAGCTATATTTCTTTTATCTCTACTTGTATTTCAACTTGTTGTAGTTATCTTTCATCTTGTACTCGTTGTCTTTAATCTACTGGTTGTCTTTCACATTCTACAGGTTGTCTTTCATCGTCTTCAAGTTGTATTTTATCTTCTTCTAGTTGTCTTTCATCTTCTATTATTTCTTTTTCTTCTTCTTGTGTTGTCTTTCATCTTGTACTGGTTGTATTTCATGTTCAACTAGTTGTCTTTTACGTTCTACTGATTGTCTTTCATCTACTTCTAGTTGTAATTCATCTTCTTCTAGTTGTATTTCATATTATACTGGTTGTCTTTCATATTCTACTACTAGTCTTTCATCTGCTATTGGTTATATTTCATCGTCTTCTAGTTGTATTTTATCTTGTCCTCGTTGTGTTTCATATTCGTCTAGTTGTCTTTCATCTTCTACGAGTTATATTTCTTCTACCTCAAGTTGTATTTCTTCTGCCTCTAGTTGTATTTCATTTTTTTTCTAGTTGTCTTTCATCTTGTACTGGTTGTGTTTCATGTTCTACTGGTTGTCTTTCATGTTTTTCTAGTTGTCTTTCATCTTTTACTGGTTGTCTGTATGTTTTTCTAGTTGTCTTTCGTCTTCTACTAGTTGTCTATCTTTTATGTACCTCTAGTTGTCATTCGGGTTCCACTGGTTGTCCTTCCCCTACTACTAGTTATATTTCATCTTCTTCTAGTTGTTTTTCATCTTGTACAGGTTATCTTTCTTGTTCTAGTAGTTGTCTGTCACGTTCTACTGATTCTTTTTCATCTGCTACTGGTTGTATTTCATCATCTTCTAGTTGTCTTTCATATTCTAGTAGTTGTCTTTCATCTTCTTCTAGTTTTATTTCATCTTCTAAAAGTTGTTTTCATCTTCTTCTAGTGGTCATTCATATTGTACTGGTTATCTTTCATGTTCTACTACTTATCTTTCATGTTCTACTACTTGTCTTTCATCTTCTATTAGTTGTATTTGATCTTTTTCTCGTTATCTTTCATCTTCTATTAGTTGTTTTTCATATTCTTGTGTTGTCTTTCATTTTGTACTCGTTATCTTTCTTGTTTTACTAGTTGTGTTTCACGTTCTACTGATTGTCTACTACTCGTTATCTACTCCTGGTTCATTTTCATCTTCTTCTAGTTGTCTTTCATATTCTACTAGTTGTCCTTCATCTTGTTCTAGTTATATTTCATTTTCTACAAGTTGTATTTCATCTTACTTCTAGTTGTCTTTTGTATTGTACTGGTTGCCTTTGATGTTCTAATTCTAGACTTTTATCTACAACTGGTTGTATTTCGTCTTCTTCTAGTTGTATTTTATCTTGTCCTAGTTGTGTTTCATGTTTTACTTGTTATCTTTTTATCTTCTACGAGTTGTATTTCTTCTACCTTTAGTTGTATTTCATCTTCTTGTAGTTGTCTTTCATCCTGTACTGGTTATTTTTCTTGTTTTACTAGTTGTCTTTCATCTTCTTCTAGTTTTATTTCATCTTCTTCTAGTTGTCTTTCATATTGTACTTGTTATTTTTCATTCTCTACTACTAGTTGTTGTTCAACTTCTTCTAGTTGTCTATCATCTTGTACTAGTTGTCTTTTGTGTTCTACTGGTTGTCTTTCACGTTCTTCTTAGTGTCTTTCGTCTACTACTGGTTGTCTTTCATGTTGTACTGGTTGTCTTTTATATTCTACGAGCTATATTTCTTTTATCTCTACTTGTATTTCAACTTGTTGTAGTTATCTTTCATCTTGTACTCGTTGTTTTTAATCTACTACTGGTTGTATTTCATCTTCTAGTTGTCTTTGATCTTGTACTGGTTGTAATTCACGTTCTCCAGGTTGTTTTTCATCTTCTTCATGTTGTATTTTATCTTCTTCTAGTTGTCTTTCATCTTGTATTATTTGTTTTTCATCTTCTTGTGTTGTCTTTTATCTTGTACTGGTTATTTTTCATGTTCAACTAGTTGTCTTTCACGTTCTACTGATTGTGTTTCATCTACTACCGGTTGTATTTCATCATCTTCAAGTTGTCTTTCATATTTTAGTAGTTGTCTTTCATATTATACTTCTTTTATGTTCTACTAGTTGTCCTTCACGTTCTACTGATTGTCTATCATCTACTTCTAATTGTCTTTCATCTTCTACTTGTTGTAATTCATCTTCTTATAGTTGTCTTTCATATTATACTGGTTGTCTTTCATATTCTACTACTAGTCTTTCATCTGCTATTGGTTATATTTCATCGTCTTCTAGTTGTATTTTATCTTGTCCTCGTTGTGTTTCATGTTCGTCTAGTTGTCTTTCATTTCTACGAGTTGTATTTCTTTTACCTCAAGTTGTATATCTTATGCCTCTACTTGTTTTTCATCTTGTACTAGTTGCGTTTCATGTTTAGGTTGTCTTTCATGTTTTTCAGGTTGTCATTCATCTTCTATTGGTTGTCTATCATGTTCTACTGGTTGTCTTTCATGTACTTCTAGTTGTCTTTCGCGTTCTACTGGTTGTCCTTCCTCTACTACTAGTTGTCTTTCATCTTATACAGGTTGTCTTTCTTGTTCTACTATTGTCTGTCATGTTCTACTGGTTCCCTTTCATCTACTACTCTAGTTGTATTTCATCTTCTTCTAGTTGTTTTTCATATTCTAGTAGTTGTCTTTCATCTTCTTCTAGTTTTATTTCATCTTCTAAAAGTTGTTTTCATCTTTTTCTAGATGTCATTAATATTGTACTGGTTATCTTTCATGCTATACTAACTGTCTTTCATCTACTACTACCTGTCTTTCATCTATACTAATTGTTTTTCATCTTATTGTGTTGTCTTTAATCTTGTACTAGTTATCTTTCATATTTTACTAGTTGTCTTTCACGTTCTACTGATTGTCTTTCATCTACTACTGGTTCTTTTTCATCTTACTTCTAGTTGTCTTTCGTATTGTACTGTTCTCTTTCATGTTCTACTATTAGTCTTTCATCTAACTGGTTGTATTTCATATTATTCTAGTTGTATTTTATCTTGTCCAAGTTGTGTTTTATGTTCTACTTGTTGTCTTTTATCTTCTACGAGTTGTATTTCATCTTCTTATAGTTATCTTTCATTTTGTACTGGTTGTTTTTTTTGTTCTATGGGTTGTCTTTCATCTAGTACTATTTGTCTTTCATCTTCTATTAGTAGTTTTTCATCTTCTTGTGTTGTCTTTCATTTTGTATTGGTTATCTTTCATGTTTTACTAGTTGTCTTTCGCATTCTACTGATTGTCTTTCATCTACTACTGGTTCTTTTACATCTTACTTCTAGTTGTCTTTCGTATTGTACAGGTTGTCTTTCATGTTCTACTACTAGTCTTTCATCTACAACTGGTTGTATTTCATATTCTTCTAGTTGTATTTTATCTTGTTGAAGTTGTGTTTCATGTTCTACTTGTTGTGTTTCATCTTCTTATACTTGTCTTTCATCTTGTACTAGTTGTCTTTCTTGTTCTACTGGTTGTCTTTTACGTTCTACTAATTCTTTATCATCTACTACTGGTTATATTTCATCTTCTTTTAGTTGTCTTTCATATTCTAGTATGTCTTTCATCTTCTTCTAGTTTTATTTCATCTTCTAAAAGTTCTTTTCGTCTTCTTCTAATTGTATTTCATATTGTATTGGTTGTGTTTCATATTCTACTAGTTGTTGTTCAACTTCTTCCAGTTGTATTTCATCTTGTCCTGGTTATTTTTTAAGTTCCACTAGTTGTTTTTCATATTTTTCTTGTTGTCTTTCATCATGTACTAGTTGTCTTTCATGTTCTACTAGTTGTCATTCACGTTTTTCTTGTTGTCTTTCTTCTACTGGTTGTCTTTCATCTTGTACTCATTGTCTTTAATCTACAACTGGTTCTATTTCATCTTCTACTAGTTGTCTTTTATATTTTTCAAGTTGTATTTCATCTTTTTCTAGTTGTCTTTCATCTTCTATTAGTTATTTTTGATCTTCTTGTGTTGTCTTTTGTCTTTCATGTTCTACTGGTTGTCTTTAAAGTTCTTCTTATTATCTTTTATCTACTTCTAGTCATATTTCATGTTGTCCTTGTTGTGTTTCATGTTATACTAGTTGTTTTTCATCTTCTTTTAATTGTATTTCATCTTGTACTCGTTGTACTTAATCTACTACTGGATGTATTTCATCTTGTAGTTGACTTTGATCTTGTATTGGTTGTCTTTCACGTTCTACAGGTTGTCTTTCATCTTCTTCAAGTTGTATTTCATCTTCTTCTAATTGTATTTCATCTTCTATTAGTTGTTTTTCATCTTCTTGTGTTGTTTTTCATCTTGTACTGGTTGTCTTTCGATTTCTACGAGTTGTATTTCTTCTACCTTAAGTTCTATTTAATATTCTTGTAGTTGTCTTTAATCTTGTACTGGTTGTCTTTAATGTTGTATTAGTTGTATTTAATGTTTTTCCTGTTGTCTTTTATCTACTTCTAGTCAGATTTCATGTTGTCCTTGTTGTGTTTCATGTTATACTAGTAGTTTTCATCTTTTATTTGTATTTCATCTTGTTCTTTTTTTTATGTTGTACAGGTTGTCTATCACATTTTACTGGTTGTCTTTCATTTTCTACGAGTAGTATTTCTTCTCCCTCTAGTGGTATTTAATCTTCTTGTAGTTGTCTTTCGTCTTCTACTGGTTGTCGTTCATGTTCTACTCGTTGTCTTTCATATTTTACGAGTTGTATTTCTTCTATCTCTAGTTGTATTTCAACTTATTGTAGTTATCTTCCATCTTGTACTCATTGTCTTTAATCTACTACTGGTTGTATTTCATCTTCTTCTAGTTGTCTTTCACGTTCTATTAGTTGTTTTTCATCTTCGCTTAGTTGTATTTCATCTTCTTCTAGTTGTCTTTCATCTTCTATTAGTTGTTTTTCATCTTCTTGTGTTGTCTTTCATCTTGTAATGGTTATCTTGTACTGATTGTCTTTCAACTACAATTGGTTCTTTTTCATCTTATTCTAGTTGTCTTTCTTATTCTAGTAGTTGTCCTTCATCTTCTTCTAGTTGTATTTAATCTTATACTAGTTGTATTTTATCTTCTTCTAGTTGTCTTTCATATTGTACTGTTTGTCTTCCATGTTCTACTAGTCTTTCATCTACTACTGGTTGTATTTCATATTCTACTAGTTGTAATTCATCTTGTCTTGGTTGTGTTACAAGTTCTACTAGTTGTCTTTTATGTTATATTGGTTGTCTTTCATCTTCTACAAGTTGTATTTCTTCTACCTCTAGTTATATTTCATCTTCTTATAGTTGTATTTAATCTTTGATGTTCTATTGTTTGTCTTTCAAGCTCTTCTTGTTGTCTTTAATCTTCTACTGGTTGTCTATCATGTTAGTTGTCTTTCACGTTCTAGTGGTTGTCCTTACTTTACTACTAGTTGTATTTCATCTTGTTCTAGTTGTCTTTCATTTTGTACATGTTGTTTTTCTTGTTCTGCTAGTTGTCTTTGACGTGCTACTGATTCTCTTTCATCTAATAATGGATGTATTTCATCTTCATCTAGTTGTCTTTCATATTCTAGTTGTTGTCTTTCAACTTCTTCTAGTTTTATTTCATCTTCTAAAAGTTGTTTTCATATTTTTCTAGTTGTCATTCATATTGTACTTGTTATCTTTCATGTTATATTACTTGTCTTTCAGCTACTACTACTTGTCTTTTATCTTCTACTAGTTGTATTTCATCTTTTCTCATTGTCTTTCATCTACTACTACTTGTCTTTTATCTTCTACTAGTTGTATTTCATCTTTTTCTCATTGTCTTTCATCTTCTATTAGTTGCTTTTCATCTTCTTGTGTTGTCTTTCATCTTGTACTAGTTGTTTTTCATATTCTACTAGTTGTTTTTCACGATCTACTGATTGTCTTTCATCTACGACTAATTGTATTTCATCTTGTACATGAAAGACAACACAAGAAGATGAAAAACAAATAATAGAAGATGAAAGACAACTCGAAGAAGATGAAATACAACTTGAAGATGTTGAAAGACAACTTATACAAGATCAAAGACAACTAGAAGATGAAATACAACCAGTAGTAGGTTAAAGACAACGAGTAGAAGATGAAAGATAACTACAATAAGTTGAAATACAAGTAGAGATAAAAGAAATATAGCTCGTAGAACGTGAAATACAACTAGTAGAACATGAAAGTAAACTAGTACAAGATGAAAGACAACAAGAAGAATATGAAAAACAACTAGTGGAACATAAAAAACAACAAGGACAATATGAAAGACGATTAGAAGAAGACAAACAACAACTAGTAGAACATGAAACACAACCAGTAGTAGATGAAAAACAAGTAGTAGTATATGAAAGACAAGTAGTAGAACATGAAAGATAACCAGTACAATATGAATGACAACTAGAAGAAGATGAAATACAACTAGTATAAAATGAAATACAACTAGAAGAAGATGAAATACAACCAGTAGTATATGAAAGAATAGTAGTAGAACATGAAAGACAACCAGTACAATATGAAAGACAACTAGAAGTAAGATGAAATACAACTAGTAGAAGATGAAATACGACTAGAAGAAGATGAAGGACAACTAGTAGAAGATAAAAGAATACTAGAAGAAGACGAAATACAACCAGTAGTAGAAGAAAAGTAGATCGTGAAAAACAACTAATAGAAGATGAAGACAACGAGAAAAAGATGAAATACATAAAAGATGAAAGACAAGTAGTAGTAGATGAATAACAACTAGAAGAAGATGAAAACAAATTTTAGAAGATAAAATAAAACTTGAAGAAGATGAAATACAACTAGTAGCAGATGAAAGAGAATCAGTAGAACGTGACAGACAACTAGTAGAACAAGAAATACAACCTGTACAAGATGAAAGACAACTAAAATAAGATGAAAGACAACTAGAAGTAAAGGAAGGACAACCTATAGAACGTAAAAGACAGCTAGTAGTACATGAAATACAACCAGTAGAACATGATAGACAACTAGTAGAAGATGAAAAACAACAAGAAGAACATGAAAGACCACCAGTACAACATGAAATACAACTAGTAATACACGAAAGACACTACGAAAAACGTGAATGACAACCAATAAAACATGAAAGACAACTAGTAGAATATGAAACACAACCAGTAGTAGATGAAAGACAAGTAGTAGTAGATGAGAGAGAAGTAGTAGAGCATGAAAGATAACCAGTACAATATGAAATACAACTAGAGGTAGAAGAAATACAACTCATAGACAACTAGTACAAGATGAAAAACAACAAGAAGAACATGAAAGACAACCTGTACAAGATGAATGACAACTACAAGAAGATGAAATACAACTAGAGGTGGAAGAAATACAACTCGTAGAAGATGAAAGACAACATGTACAACTTTAAAGACAACTAGTAGAACATGCAACACAACCAGGACAAGATGAATTACAACTAGAGGAAGATGAAGTATAACCAGCAGAAGATGAAAGACTAGTAGTAACACATGAAAGACAACAAGTACAATATGAAAAACAACTAGAAGAAGATGAAATACAACTAGTAGAAGTTGAAATACAACTAGAACTAGATGAAATACAACCAGTACAATATGAAAGACAACTAGAAGTAAGATGAAATACAACTAGGAGAAGATGAAATGCAACTAGAAGAAGATGAAGAACAACTTGTAGTACATGAAAGACTACAAGAAGAAGACGAAATACGACCAGTTTTAGAAGAAAGACAATCAATAGATCGTGAAAGACAACTAGTAGAACATGAATGCCAATCAGTACAAGATGAAAGACAACACAAGAAGATGAAAAACAAATAATAGAAGATGAAAGACAACTAGAAGAAGATGAAATACAACTAATAAAAGATAAAAGAAAAGTAGTAGTAGATGAAAGAGAATCAGTAGAACGTGACAAACTAGTAGAACAAGAAATACAACTTGTACAGGATGAAAGAAAACTAGAAGAAGATGAAAAACAACTAGTAGAGAACGACAACAAGTAGAACGTGAAAGACAACTTGTTGTACATGAAATACAACCAGTAGAGCATGATAGACAACTAGTAGATGATGAAAGATAACATAAAGAACATGACAGACAACCAGCAGAACATGACAGACAACCAGTACAAGATGAATGACAACTACAAGAAGATGAAATACAATTAGAGATAGAAGAAATACAACTCGTAGAAGATGAAAGACAACCAGTAGATCATAAAAGACAACTAGTAGAACATGTAACACAACCAGGACAAGATGAATTACAACTAAAGGAAGATGAAAGAATAGTAGAACATGAAAGACAACAAGTATAATATGAAAGGCAACTAGAAAAATATGACATACAACTAGAACTAGATGAAAGACAATCTGTAGAACATGAAAGACAATCAGTACAAGATGAAAGACAACACAAAAAGATGAAAAACAAATAATAGAAGATGAAAGATAATTGGAAGAAGATAAAATACCACTTGAAGATGTTGAAATACAACTTATTCAAAGATCAAAGACATTTAGAAGATGAAATACAACCAGTAGTAGGTTAAAGACAACGAGTAGAAGATGAAAGATAACTACAATTAGTTGAAATACAAGTAGAGATAAAAGAAATATAGCTCGTAGAATATAAAAGACAACCCCACTTGAGATTGTAGCCTTAAGAGAGTGTGGATTCCAGAGAGAAAAAGGGCGAGATAGCCGCTATGAAACCTTAAGAGAGAGAGATAGAATTAAAGAGGGAGGAGATTTAGTATAAAGAGGGACAAGAGATCAAGGAGTTAGAACTATTCGATTAGACATGGAGGTGCTGAGAATTAAAGAGTGTGGATTCCTAAGTACTAATCATACACAGTTTCAAAACAAAAAACATGTAGAATGAATTTATCAAACACGGTTCCTACTAAAACTGTGTATACCAAAAATAGGCGCGGAAAAAACAAAAATCCAAATTCACAGGGGTTTATATACAGTTATTTTCATAGAACCATGTATGGTAATTACTATTTTTTTATTTATTTTTATTCATTTTTATAGCCATTAAAAATCATAAAATAAACTTCATGCAGACTAATTTGATGGGTTATTAATAAATCACAAGTGTAAATATGCAACATACCAAAGGAACTTGCTACTTCTAATTTTATCAAGATTGTGAAGGTTATTCACAATTTTTCTCAACGAAGGAATTTATTCTTAGAAGTCTGATGTTTTACATCCATGTAGGAGAGGTTCTTTTGTTGAGAAAAGTCATGATTAAACATTCACAATCTAATGATCAGTCTTATAGCTCATCATAGATCCAGCCTATATACCAATAGGACTGACAGCTCTCTCATCAAGATTGTGAAGGTTTAATCACAGTTTTTGTTAACAAATTAATGAACCTCGCTCTCCTTCCATGGAGGATTCACAGTCTGATGTTCCAGTCTTATAGCTCAACAGAAAATCAAGATTGCACACGAGGGGAGAAAGATAAGGGAGAGGAAGACTCGATCTACACGTACCTAGAGAGAAGAAAAGGAAAATAAAGAGACAAATTAAGAGAGTAGGTTGGACTTAAATGGAGTGTGTGAAGAGGTAGTTGAGGGATACAAGATATTAATTACTAACAAGGGTTTTGGTTGAGAGCTGCGAATGAGTCGTACACGGCTTCTAATAAAAAATAGTGTTTGGAAAATAAATAAAATCATACACAGTTTGTTTAGGAAAGACCGTGTAAGAATTAGTACAACCGTACACGGTTTGTTATTAATGAACCTAGTACAAAATATTGGTAACTTCCGGACCCGGTTCAAAACTAACGGACTGTGTGAGTATGTTGGATTTTTTTGACCACAAATGCCTCCTGCCATTACATACTGTTAATATGAAGTTTTTTGCAACTGAGATGGAGTACCAGTCATTCATGTCCACGTCAGTCCTACTTTTTTTCTCTTTTCAAGTTAGTTGTTATTGAATACCAAAATTAATATTATCTGTATGTAAGGTACAAAGCAGGAGACTCAGGAGCCCGCATTCAATTTGGAGGAGCCGGTACCATACGAGGATGCAGATTTGCCGAGCTATTCCACGATGTATCCACCATCGATTCCAGCACCATATCCTCTCAGGCCCCACGACCAGGCTAGCGGGTCGCAAATCCATGACTTTACGACCGTAGCAACAGAGGCATTCTTCACGACACCATGCTGGTCACGTATCCTGACACCATGCAGGAGGATACCGACGATAGCACGTTGCTTCCCAACAACTTCCATCCACCACCCTGATTTACGCACTCAGATCGATTAATTACCCGTATTTTTATTATGTAGGGATGTAGTTTTATTTAGGTTGGATTACAGTATTTTTCACGCTGGATTGTAATCTTTTATATTTACATTGTTTTTTACTATTTATTCTATATATTATTGCATTTTAATGTCTCTTTAGTATAATAAAACATAACCGTAATTCTATAAAAATAAAATATAAAAAATAATTCACTAATTAAGGAACATCGATGTTATGTAAAAATAATTTACTAATTAAGGAACATCAATATCGTCAAACTAAAAAAAATATAACACACCAGTTAATATGTTATGTAAAATCATGTAACAAAAAAATATCCTGAAAATGAAAAAATAAAATAAAAAATAACCCCTACCATCGAAATTCTGGGTTTCGGAAGACAACTGCCAAGCTTCTGACACCTTGTTTGGATGAAGAGTAGACGAGGGGAGGGAATGGAATAGATAGAAAACTTTTCCTCGAATCGTGTTTGGTTGACAAAATTATGGTGGAGGTGAGGGGTACAGGAGGGGAAAGGGTTAACATTGTATAACTATAATTAATAGAATTGATTTCTCTTCCAATTTTGGGTGTAATGGATGGAAAGAAATTGTGTTACAAATATTTTCAGAAAAAATGACACAAATGTCCTGTGCTATATATCTTATTTCTATATAATTATCATTCAACTTTTTTTCACCAGAGACCTAGTAGCCACCGTAGTTGATTGATCAGGTTAGGTTTTTTTTTTATATATATCGAACTTGTTTATTTTTTATACATCAAGTTTGGAGTCAGAATCGTTTATCCTTCAGAGCCATTTACACATCAAGTTACGTTTTTTTTTCTTTTGCAATTTGAAGCCCGTGTACTTAGCACCAGCTACATCATAGAATGAAATTCAGTAAGTAATCTTAAGCCCATGTACCTCCATTTACCAGTAAACATTCCCATTAATATTTAAACTGCTATTCAATCGATATCAATCTTTCAATCTTTAAACCACCCGAAATTGATGATTAAAAATAGAATATGATTATCCTGTCAGATTTCAGCCCTCAGTTCTGTCAGGTTAGCTAGGTTACGGTACACATAAAAAGTTGGATATGGTTTTTGTTTACTGTATTAAGTTGTTGTAGTCGTTTATTTTTTTTTGTTTGTTGTAGTCATTCATTTATATATAAATTATTATGTCATTTTTTATAGATTTTGTAAAATGGCTGATTCCAGAAATTTAGAAAAGAAAAATATGTGTCATCATCCATCATCAACATGTGATGCAATTAGTGCAAGTACTTTGTTTACTAGTTTATTGGGTAATATAGAGTGGGAAATACGTGCCGTGCCGTGACTAACACGCCGTGACTTTGGTCACGTGCCGTGCCGTGACAAAAATTATGAGGGGTGGTCACGGCACGCGAATGGTCACGGCACGTTTAGTCACGGCACGCGAGTCACGCCGTGACTCGCGTGCCGTGACCATTCACATGCCGTGACCAAACGTGCGTTAGTCACGTTTGATCGCATTTAACGTTTTAAAAAAAAATACGAAGCGATTCTTTAAAATTCAAATGTTTTAATTGAAATTTAAATGTAAATATTTTAATTAAAATAAAATTATACCTTATAGGAAGGTATGTTAGTGTATTGCCTCGTGACTGCTGTGACTGGCGTGTCTACAGTTCCGTAACTCGCGTGTCCCGTGCCGTGCCGTGCCGTGACCAAGACAATTTCCGTGCCGTGCCGTGCCGTGCCGTGTCTTCTTTACCAACAATTGGTCACGGCACGGGACACGCGAGTCATGGCACGCGAAGGACGCGTGCCGTACCGTTCCGTGACGGAGTCGGCTCCGGCGTGCCATTTTTCCCACTCTAGGGTAATACTAGAACAACGGACAGACAATCGAATTTCTCGAGAAGTTCGAGACAAAAGAGATGAAGTGAGGACAACCGTCCAAAATCTCGGCGGTATGAGTAATTTAAAAAGAAATTAATGAGGACATTTTTGTATATTTTTATAGTCACTGAAATTAAGAGAATTAGACTTGTACCTTTGTCTATAAAAAAATATCTACAAGTAATTTAACTTTTTAAATATAACACATTTTGTTTTGAAAAGTTGGTGATTTCAGCAAAAAGCCGAATTCTGTTTTATTTTTCAAACCACAAGTATAGTACGGTTTATAATAAGTCCCATTTCTAAAACACTTATTTAATTTTCACAGAAGATATATTAAATCTAATGGATGTTTGAAATTAATTAAAACCATTATTTTAAAAAATAAAACAGGATTTTATTTTTCTTAAAAGACAGTCACTACTATAGAAAATGCAACTATACACAATCAGAAAAGATAATGACACACGGTTCCGCGACTGTGTCTACGTACATCATGTATGAAAAGGTCGATACGTACATTGTACACGGTTACGGAATTGTGTTTATATATTACTAACATACACGGTTCCTACAAGAAAACCGTGTTCAATCTAAAAAAAAAAAGCGCTGAAACTGGTGTTCATACACGGTCATATATAGTAACCATATATAACAACTAGGATTATGTACACGATCTCCACAAAGATCCATGTATGTTTTTTGGAAACCATACACTGCTCATTAATACAAACCATGTGAGTTCCTCTTTGTACAAGGTATGTTGTCAATAACCGTGTTTGGTTTCATCTTTCTTTATTCGATTTATAATGAGATTAAACATACAACATTAAACATCCATAATTCAAAAAATATTGAGCATGTTACAACATATAGTAAATAAAATAAAACAGTACATTCAACATACATATAATAAATCCATATATAATAAAGCTGATAGGCTGATTAAGTCATATATGTATAATAATATTGGATGGTTTTAAGTAACAACCAGTAAAACGCAGAGAGGAACTCTAAATTATATTACATTAAAGTTTGAAACTAGAATAACTGTAAAGCCTTCAACTCCACAGAAATGGAATTGTAACGTATTTCAGTCAATAATACAATTTGCAAATCCATCTCCCTACAACTCAAAAAATTCAATTTTTTTTTTTTTTTTCTGGATAGTGACCATCAATATTGACCATATGGTAGGTACTAAAATTGTGCAATTCTCTTGTACCAAGCATTAATTTTTTTTTACCAATGTAGCCACCTCACGATCAAACACCTTCACTACTTGATATCAACCATCTCGATATTTTTTCTGAGAGATGCTGTAACCTGCGGGACTGGAATTATGTCTCTACTAGATTCTACCGGATCATAATAATACTGCAACCAATAAACAAATAATAACTAATGAGATTTTTACTTATCTATACAATTCAAAAGACTAGGGTGGGAAAATTAGTATTATTTTCAAAAATTTACACAGTCTTTTTGTTGTAGTATTGTAAGTTTTTTTAACTTTAACGAACTCTTTAGGATACAAATTTTCATTTGACAAAATGAAAACGAACACATTGAAATAGTGACATCCTTTAAGTTATGAAATATTTGGTATTCTAGCGGCAAAACTGTTGTTGGCAGAGTCTAAATTTGAAATAATATATACAATAGGCCAGAATAAAGTCAAGCATTAAATTTGGTCCATTTATAATTTGTTATATTGCACTTAGATTACACTAATTTAATTTAATACCTAAGATCTAACGGAATTCAAAATTTGAAATTTTTTAAAGAGTCTTTTATTATATGTTGAAGATAATTGATCTCAGTCGTACATCATCGATCAAGTGGCTAAGATCAAACATAGTATTAATTGTTCTAACAGTATTGTAAATCAATAAAGTAGAGAATAAAGATACAGCTGTACACAACTACTGTACAAAATAGAATTAGGAATAGTACCAACGATACCATAACGGCTAGTATGCCTTTTGTAGTATAAATAGGAACAGTGAATGTAAATGAAAAAAAAAAGAGTTGAATAAAATATTTTTCTCCTCAGAACTTGCAAAATAACATGGTATCAGAGCCAAAATACTCATAAATCGATAATCTCTCATAATACCAGTATACTGGTACAAAGCCTCAAGCAACACAGACAGCCCAAAAGAACAAGAAAATATGCATAATCAAGCATGGCAACAGAGGGGCAACACTCATATGAGGCTACCATACATTCCTCAAAAATAACCAATACCTTGCTCAATGGCAGAAATTATGTGTCTTGGGCTAGATCGGCTACAATGACACTTTATTCCCGAGACAAATTCGAGTTCATCACTGGAGAAAATGTCAAACCAACAGCCACAGTTCCTACACAGCCAACCGAAGAAGAAAAGAAAAAAAATAAAAGACTGGCATCGCTCAGATGTCACTGTCATGACATGGCTAACCACATCAATGGAACCCGATATCTCCGACATTTTCATGAACAGTGAAACCTCAAAAGAACTCTGGGAGGCAGTAAAAAACATGTACGGGCAGCAAAACAATCATTCTCATGTATACCGCCTTCAACAAGAACTCCAAGCTGAAAAGAAAGGCAATCAAACCAATACCGAATATGTAGCCTCACTCACAAAGAAAAAAAACGAACTCAAAATCTATCGGCCAACCACAACTGATCCAATCGAAATCAAGAAAAGAGCCGATGAGGATGAGACATACCAATACCTCGCAGGCCTTGATGAGAGTTTTGAGGCTTTGAGAGCACAACTTCTCGTCTCATCGGACTTTCCAACATATTCGGCCGTAATCAACATGGTGCAAAGGGAGGAGAGCCGGCGCCTTACCATGGGTGGTCCACAAGCTCAAATCGGCGAGGGACCCGAGACCCAAGCTTTCATCGCAAAAACCGCAAACCCTAACTTCTCAAATCGCCAAAATCCCTCAGAGAAATGCACCCACTGCAAAAAAGAGGGCCATAATAGGGATCGGTGCTGGTTCCTCAATCCGAATCTCAGGCCAAAGTGGTGGAAGGCTAAGGAGAAGGGAGAGGCGGACCGAGAGAGGAAGGGCGAGCGGCATGAAGAAAGAAAAAAGGGGGAAGCTGATCGGGAGAGAAGAGGCTACGCGGCTCAAACCCAAACCCCAGATCCGACGGTTGGATCTGAGTCCGATTTAATCCATCCGGGCGGGTCGAGCGGGTCAGGCGGGGATCAAATGCAGCATCTGTTGAAAGAGTTTTCTGTGTGGTATACCAATAAAAACAACTACAGCTCATGTGGTATTGTCTCTAACACCTCTAATTTTAATTTATTTGATCAAATTATTATAGACAGCGGAGCCACTGACCACATGTTCGGTAATAAAAAATTTCTTACCAATTTAGAATTGTCCAAAAATAACAAATATGTTATGGTAGCAAACGGTATGAAAACCCAAGTCAATGGTATAGGAGAAATTAACTTTCTGAATACAAAAATTAACAATGTGTTATATTTAGAATCATTTCCTATAAATTTAATTTCAGTAAATAAAATAACACAAGAGTTAAATTGTGACGTAATTTTTTCTTCCAAAAATGTTAAATTTCAGGACCGGATAACCGGAAAGAAGATTGGTGAGGGATTCCTTGAAAACGGACACTATTTTTTGAATCTACAAGTGTTAAATATTTGTACTTCTACAAAGACAATTAACTATGATATATGGCACAAAAGACTTGGGCATCCCTCCGATCAAGTTTTAAATAGATTATTAGATTTTCCTAGAAAAAATTGTATTAGGTGTGATATATGTAAATTAGCTAAACAAACGAGGCTTCCTTTTTCACTTTCAATGAGTAAAAGTGAAGCATCGTTTGAGCTAATTTATTCTGATGTATGGGGTCCGGCCCCAATTAATTCTTATAATGGATTCAAATATTTTGTTATATTTATTGATGATTTTTCAAGAGCCACTTGGCTTTATTTACTTAAAACAAAGGATGAAGTTTTTAGTTGTTTTCAAGAATTTTTACATCTTGTAGAAAATCAATTTGATGCAAAACTAAAAAAATTTAGATCGGATAATGGAACCGAATTTGTAAACAAAAATTTCACAAATCTTTTCAAAAATAAGGGAATTATACATCAAACCACTTGTATAAATACACCCGAGCAAAACGGTGTATCGGAAAGGAAAAATAGACATTTATTAGAAATATCAAGGTCATTATTATTTCAAACAAATGTTCCAAAAATATATTGGTCCGATGCTATTCTTAATGCCACATATTTAATCAATAGAATACCAAGTACAAACTTGAAAAATAAAAGTCCGATAGAAATTCTTTATCAAAGAAAAATTAATATAGATCATCTTCGAGTATTTGGATGTGTATGTTTTGTGCATATCAAAAGAAAAGATAAACTTGATTTTGTGTCAACCAAAACAATTTTTTTGGGATATTCATCTCAAAAAAAGGGGTATAAATGCTATGATCCTACTAACAAAAAATTATTTATATCTAGAGATGTTATTTTTTGTGAAGATGAACCATATTTTAAAATTAAGGAAACAAATCCCATCTCCTATACCAATGACCAAGTTGGACCGGTATTACCTCAAATAATTGTACAAGAGCATGTACAAATAGAAAACCATGAAATTGAAACAAATGCCCAAATAGAAGAAACCAATAATGATACCCTTGAGGGGGAGGAAGAAACACCAATACCAACACGAACGTCATCAAGGGTATCACAACCATCTACAAGACTTAGAGATTTTATAACATATTCGGTTCAATATCCAATTCAAAATTTTATTTCCTATGAAAAAATCTCATCGGACCATAAAGCCTTCATTACATCTATTCAAAAAGAGATAGAACCTAATAATTATCATGAAGCCATACAAATACCAACTTGGTGTAAGGCCATGAAAGAGGAACTAAAAGCTCTTGAAAAAAAATAATACATGGGTAATTGTACAATTACCTAAAAATAAAAAACCCGTTGGATGTAAATGGATATACAAAATAAAATACCATAGTGATGGAACCATTGAACGGTACAAGGCAAGACTAGTTGCCAAAGGTTATACCCAAACATACGGTATAGATTACCATGAAACATTTGCACCCGTGGCAAAAATGAATACCGTTAGAATTTTATTTTCAATTGCGGTAAATAAAAATTAGAACCTATACCAAATGGATGTCAAAAATGTCTTTCTTCAAGGAACACTTGAAGAAGAGGTGTTTATGAATTTACCCCCCGGTCATAAAATGGAAAACAACTCTAACTTAGTGTGTAGGTTGAACAAATCAATTTACGGATTAAAGCAATCTCCACGGGCATGGTATGGCAAACTTAGCTCTTATTTAAATTCTTGCAAATTCAAAGTAAGCAATGCCGATCATTCATTGTTCACTAAACATGATGGTATAAACACTACTATTATATTAGTATATGTTGATGATATTATAATTACCGGAAATAATTTGGAAGAAATAAAAAACATAAAATATCAATTAAACAAAAAATTTGACATTAAAGATTTATGATATTTAAAATATTTTTTAGGCATAGAAGTTGCATATTCAAAAAAGGGCTTATTTATTTCACAAAGAAAGTATGTGCTTGACTTGTTAAAGCAAACCGGTAAATTAGGATGTAAGCCAATTTCAACCCCTATAGATAACAAATCCAAATTAAATATTGAAGATGGTACACCACTAGAAGATATAAATCAATTTCAAAGAATTGTAGGAAAATTAATTTATCTTACCGTAACACGACCGGACATTTCATTTGCCGTAAGCCAAATAAGTAAGTTTATGCATGCCCCTAGAACACCTCATTTAGAAGCTATAAATAGAATTTTAAGATATCTAAAAGGAACACCACCGGGAAAGGGGATCTTAATGAAAAATAACAACTCTAATATTCTGTGTGGCTATTCCGATGCAGATTGGGCCGGGAGCTATGATAGAAAATCCACAACCGGGTTCTGCACCTTTGTAGGCGGAAACTTAGTCACATGGAAAAGCAAGAAACAGAGTGTCGTAGCGCGATCAAGTGCGGAAGCGGAATATCGAGCTATGGCCTCAACAACAAGTGAACTAATTTGGATAAAACAATTGCTAGCGGACTTGCACATCACAAGTCACGAGCCTACTAAGATGTTTTGTGACAATCAAGCCGCTAGACACATTGCGAGCAATCCGGTTTTTCACGAAAGAACAAAGCATATAGAAGTGGATTGCCACTTCATTAGAGAGAAAATTCATGCAAAGGAAATAGAAACTCCATTCGTTCGAAGTGAAGATCAATTAGCCGATATCTTCACTAAAGGTTTAGATCCTAAGCCATTTGAGAGCATCACAAGCAAGCTAGGAATGATCGACATATACATTCCTAGCTTGAGGGGGAGTGTTGAAGATAATTGATCTCAGTCGTACATCATCGATCAAGTGGCTAAGATCAAACATAGTATTAATTGTTCTAACAGTATTGTAAATCAATAAAGTAGAGAATAAAGATACAGCTGTACACAACTACTGTACAAAATAGAATTAGGAATAGTACCAACGGTACCATAACGGCTAGTATGCCTTTTGTAGTATAAATAGGAACAGTGAATGTAAATGGAAAAAAAAAGAGTTGAATAAAATATTTTTCTCCTCAGAACTTGCAAAATAACATTATACTTAAAGAGTACGTATAACTGCCCGACGTGGTGATTGAAGAACTAGTAATAAGTCCCGTATAAAAGAAAAATCCGAGATGCGTGGTACATGCTGAAAATGCATTTCCGCAGGTTGTGATGCATATAAACAAAAGAACATTACAAGGGGCCCTTGTCACACCTTTTTGACAGAAAATCAATTAATGGATTGATTAATGAAATGAGAGTGTCCATTTTTTTAGGGTAAGTTTGGATGGGAGTTAGAATAGCTAAAACAAAATGAAATTTGAGAATAGTAAATGAGAATAAAGAAAAAATAGTGATTTTCAAATTAGTGTGAAATTGGTGCTATTCGGATTAGTAAAAATGTTGTTTGGATTGTACATTTAAAATAGTGAATAGCTGTAACCGATAAAGAATAGTGTTAAAAATGTGTTAATTTTGTCATTTCGGAACTGTATTGGCTGAAATCCGAGAAATAAGTATTTTTTTTCTCTCTCTCTTCACACTTCCGAATAGTAGTTATTCCAACATTTACAATGAATAGAAAATAGCAACTATTCTAGCTGTTCTGAATAGCAAAAATATTGTTTGGATGCACATTGCTATTCTGAATAGTCCCTATTCTAGAATAATTCATATTCTTGACACATCCAAACATATCCTTACTAAATTGAGTAATCAGCATGGTAAAATTCTTCAACGATTCAGTAACATGAATTATATCAGCATTTCAATTGAAGAAAATGAAGAATCAATACCGAGTCCGGCTAGTATGATATCGGTGTCATTTCAGTCTATATAACACTAATTCCAAAATATATCAAATCGACTTAAAATGGTGAATCCAAACCGATCTACTTCATTAATTGTGCGTTTACATACAAAATTTATAATATTTTGAATTTAGTATCAAGTCAAGCTGTTAAATATGAGAGTTTTTAAGTTAGTTTTAATACATTTATTTTTCAACATTTTTTACCACTTAACTTGATACTAAAATAACTCGAAAAAATAATTTTATTTAATGTAAACACATCACTCATAATTAAAGTAAATCGGTTTGAACGGTTTCAATTAGTTGTTTTAAGTCTATCCAATAAGTTTGAAAGTTAGTATCATATGACACTGTTGTCATAATTGCCGGGCTCAGCAATACCGGTACCAAAGGTCCTTTGGTACCAGTACTCTTGGGTAAATTAAATCACATAACTAACATCAAAATACTGTATTGATACCAAGAACACTCTTCAGACATTAAAACAGTGATGGACAATTGGACAAAAATAGTCGTCAGTCTTAAATAGACCTAGTCAGAAGTTCCGACCAACTTGGTGGTGATCGGTTGCCAACAAAGGTATCACCGGATTCTCCAAACTCCGGCGATATCAACGACGCTTGACACTTGACCAACCGTGGCCGGAAATCCTCTAAGGTGGCATGGCAGCAATCGGATCCTTACCTGCGCTTGATCGGGACCCGTCAACAATCAAACCCGGAGAATAAAGCAACGTGATGTAATTTCGATCAGCGTTGTAAACAATGTTATGCATTTGTCTGACAAATAGGATACTGTCAATTAATTAATCGGAAATAATCGGCTATAATCGGGAATTATTGACCGATTAGTCAGAAAAATCCGTAACGGTTTGATCATCGCCAACGACTAATCGGCCGATTAATCGGCCTAAATGGTCATTTTTTACAACACTGATTTCGATAACGCCGCGCGAAACTTCATGCTGTTTGAACTTTGAAGCATCAGTCAACGTTGTTAAATGAGTCCGACACCGACAACCGGGTCCCACAAAATAGGGTAACCGGGTTCAATTCTAAAACAGGCCGAGAGAGACGAAGAAGAGGGAGGCTTGCTCAACTTTAGTCAATCAAAGCCCAAATAAAATAAAGGAGAACAAAGCCCAAAGAAGCAAAAACACAGCCTAAGGTTCTAGAAGAAAGAACCCAGCAGACCTTAACGAAACCTTTTTTGCATGAAGACCCTCAAGAATCTGAGAAATCGAAGCACAGTCCTAACAAATGTACAGAATACCCCTTGCAGTTTTCTCTGACTTGTAACAAGTCCCTGGTGCTTCGAAAGTTGCTAAATCTACCTTAAAAGAATTCTAACACTTATCCAAGTCCCAGGAACTTGAACTTCCTGAATGTCATGAAAATCACAAATGTGCCTCTCCTGGCTTTAGATATTAATTTAAAGGGAAAAGATTTATTTCCTCCTGTGTCTTTCCCCCATTTATTCTCCAATTATTAATTATCTGGGGACCATAACTTCGAGCACAAAAAACAAAAGAAAACGCGTATCAATAATTAATTACGTGGGGGGCGCTAATTAACTGGGGGAATCGGTTATATTTGAAAAAATTTACAACTGACGCGCGCAAATATGTATATTTATGCACGTAAATATTAACATCTAATATATCAAGTATTCATGTCTAAGATATCAAGTATTTCTTTAAAAAAATGGACATCAATTTTATTTTATCTCTCATCACATACTCATCTTTTACATGTTTTTAAAGGTGGGTTTTTTTCTTCGTTCAATGTCGCCCATATTTCTGACAATATGTAAAAAAATTTGCGAAACAAAAATCACAAACGTCTTCTACGCAATTTCTCTTTCAAATGAGATCCATGATGAAGTACTTTTGAGTTATTCGTCGCACAAGTATTCATACATGTGCAAGTATTCATACCTGTGCAAGTATTCATATCTCGTCGTGCAAGTGTTCATACCATGTCGAGCAAGTATTTATACCTCGTCGAACAAGTATTCATATCTAAGATATCAAGTATTTCGAAAAATGAAACTGGATACATCACACGCCCATCTTTTACATGTTTTTAGAGGTGGGTTTTTTTTATCTTCGTTCAATCTCGCCAATATTACTGACAATGGGTGTGTGATGTGTCTAGTTTTTTTTTCTGAAATATTTAATATCTTAGGTATGAATACTTGCTCGACGAGGTATGAATACTTGAATGACAAGATATGAATACTTGTGCAACGGACAACTCGAAAGTATGTCATCATGGATCTCATTTGAAAAAGAAAATTATGTAGAAGACATTTGTAGTTTTAGATTTGCAAAATTTCTCACAGATTGTCAAAAATATTGGTTAGAGTGAACGGAGAAAAAAACCACCTCTAAAAATGTATAAAAAATGAGTGAATGATGTGTTTAGTTTTTTATTTGTGAAATACTGATGATGTATTAATACTTGCTCGATGAGGTATGAATACTTGTGCAACGAAAAACTCGAAAGTATGTCATCATGGATCTCATTTGAAAGAGAAAATTGTGTAGAAAACGTTCGTGGTTTTAAATTTGCAAAATTCCTCACAGATTGTCAGAAATATTGGTTAGAGTGAACGGAGAAAAAAAACCACATCTAAAAACGTGTAAAAGATGGGTGAGTGATGTGTCTAGTTTTTTTTAAAATACTTGATATCTTAGGTATGAATACTTGATGTATTATATATGAATACTTGCATTCGCCGATAATGACGCGTTTTGTTTTGTCTTTTAGCGCTGAAATTTGTGGTCCCTTCTTAATTAGTGATCAACAAAGACATTTATTGACCGGGGATGAATGGGGGAAATGATTTGGGAGGTAGTTAGTCGGTCCCTAATTTAAATTGCATAAAATGTTTAAAAACTTCACTAGCACCTTATATCCCTTGCCAATTCTCCATGTTCTTCCTCAACACACTATGCCATGTTACCAAGGACATGCTCACATGCATATATATTCCTCTATCGGCTTTCCTTCAAAAAAAAAAAAAAAAAAAAAATCTCATGACCGCATTTGTGATTTTCTCATGCTTGTGCGATTGTGCCAATCTCAATTCTTTCTAAATTCACTTTTACGATTTCAAAATTTAAATTGTCAATTTGAATTGCTCAACATAATTTGCAAATTAAAATGTACTTTGAAATTAAATTTTACATTTTTTTTTGGAATGTTACACTTCTTCAGAAAATTCAAACCGTGCTACTTAAAGAATAACCAATATTCTTACATGTATGGTATAAATTAATCACTTTATTTTTTTAAATCAATTTATCATGTTTCATGCATTAATAGTTACGAATACCATACTCTAGCTATAGTAAATAAGGTAAATATTTTTTAAATGAAGAAAGATAAATGTTATATAAAAGTTATGCAATTTGAAATTATGATCTGAAACTTGAATTATGATCTGTAACTTGGATTTTTTGTGATACTGATTTCACAAGTTTTTATATGAGCCGCCACAGAAAATCCAAAAAGGGGACCGGACCGAAATACTATTTTGGTCCGGAATAAAAAAAAAAGAAACGGACCGAAATGACATTTCGGTTTTTATGGTATTTATGGTTTTTATAAAAAAAAGTAATCATGTTGGTTTTGTAAAAATATATTTTTTAATTATGGTTTATAAAAATATTCCAAGAGGAAAGTCCAAGCTGACGTCATCATATATTATTTTAATCCTTGACCTTGTCTCGAAGTTACATGAGAAAGGACAAAGTGGAAACTTCAGTTCTCTTAATGAAATCATCAATGGTGGTATCAGTGTTCTAAATAGCGCGCTATAGCGTTTTTGGACCCCAAACGCTACGCTATGACATCAAAATACGCTATTTGCGCTACGGCCGCTATAGCGGTCCGCTATTTGCGCTATTTGCGCTATACAATATGGATTTTTTTTTTTTTTTTTTTTAAGCAATTTATATGGATTTTAAATAAAGATAAAAAAAATCTCAAATCGAAATTGAATTTGTTGCTACTTGCTACAGATAAATCAATTTGAAATTGGGAATAGAAATAGAAATTTGAATAAAAAAAAGTCCAAACCGAAATTAAAATTTGAATAGAAAAAAAAATAGATTATGTCATGAATCATGATGCTTAAGATATTTTTAATAGGAAAAATCGATAGTTTATGATATTACTATGGATATTTTGAACTGCAATTTGGACTTTGTACGGGTTCAATATGAATATTATAATTTCTTAATTACTTTGGTGTTATTTATTGTTCTATAAGACTTTAGATAATGTTGATATTTAGTACAAATATTGAATATACGAAATGTAAAAAAAAATGCTATTTGGAATAGCTTCCGCTATAGCGACGCTATTTGCTATAGCTTTTTTTTAGCCTTCCCGCTACGACGCTATAAACGCTATTTAGAACCTTGGGTGGTATATATGAAACTTGATCCTCAATTTTACATATGTAAGAACAACATGAGACTAACATATTATTTGATTATAACATGGAATAGGCATAATGAGACTTTATGAACAAACTTAGTTTGGATTTTGCCTGACTATATATTTTGATTCACCTCAGCCTTGATTTAATCTAAAAAATAAATAATTTGTTCAGTGAACTAATTTTTCATAGCTAATGCTTTGGTAATAGCCTTCGACTCCTCATTTGCACTCTACAAGAATATTATCAGGAATTCAGTTTAAAACAAGCATGTCAATAACACGTACCATATGGTCAGTACGAATCTTCTATATTTTGGTACCATAACTTTGACTTTTATGCCTATTTTGACCTTTATTCAAACCAGAATCCATGAAATCCCAGGGCCTGTATCTACACTTGCCTAATCAATCCAGTTCAATATTGTTACAAAAATCCAAGCAAATGTCTTACCAAAAGAAATAAAAAAGAGATAATAAACAAATGTCAATGGAACAAGAAAACCCACAAGCAATGATTCCCTTGAGCTAAATTTGTTCCGACATTACCAAATAAAGTTGATACATAAGCTTGCTGAGGTATATCAAGATTATACATGAACTTTATACACAAGCTAAGGTAAATTACAATTAGCCCAAAGTTGACATGGTATTTATTACTTAAATTCGTCAAACCGTCAATTAACAACTCTTTGTAGGATGAAGGATCAAATTATGAGATATCAATGTTTAAGTATAGTTTTTTTAAGAAAAAAAAAAGAATATGGCACCTGAAGCTTCTTCAATAGTTTAGTCAGTTTCTCAATCTATTTTTCTATTTGAACCTAAGGCAGAAACAAAATAATGCTATCAATTAATTAATATCCACAAAACTACACTATAATAATATAATTAAACTATTGAAGTTTAGTTTTCAGTTTGATCTGGCAACACAAATTATGTACTTTCAAGATATTTAAATATCTAGCAAAATTGATTGAATTGCTTTTGAGTCTAAATGACAAAGAGTTGCAAGTATAATTTGAAAGAGTTAAATTCTAAAACCTGGCTCTAGGTCAAACTCGTAGCGCTTCAAGTTATAAGACGGTGGTCACCACCCCTCTTTATAAATCCTCTCTAAAACTCTAGCGATCGTTGTCGCTGCCTCTCAAATTTCTAGGATTTCTCTTTCTACTGTCATCACATTTCTTGGTGACCTTTCGAATTTTGTGACCTTTTTAACTTTGTTTTGTTTTGTTTTAATAGCAGTCTTTTGGCTCAAAGAAGCAAAGAAGTGAGGGAGAAAATTTATTATGACAATTTTGTCCAAATTTAATAAAGGAAACTAATATGTTTACTTTTTTAATGGACACCTCATTAATTGAATATAATAAATTATTGATTTCTTTTTTTAATTGACAGTCAATCCTAGAAGAAGAAATAAAAAAGTTGATGCCTGAAAAAAAAATTCTACTTGAAATTTCGTATGTCATTTTTTCTTTCTTTGAAGGAGAGTCAATTCTTAATTTCCAAATATCTAAACAAGAGTAATTTAAAATGTTTAGTCAATTTTAACAAACTTTGTGAAAAATAAAGTTTAGCTCCTTGATAACAAATTATAGTATTAATGAAGACAAAAAATTTGATATTTGAAAATGGTTTATAAAATTTAATTATATTATATTTTTTTCTTTATTTATTTACATAATTTTTTGTTTAATAGATGGATGTTGATGGGTTGGAAATTCCATTCGAACAAGAGGCCGGAAAACTTGATTAATCAATTTCAAGTACGAAATTCGCGAAGATCTACTCAATAGTGTTAGAGCATTTTACTTGATTAAAGAATATGCATTATCTATCTGTGGTTCAAAGCCAGAGAAATATGTTGTTTTACAATGTGATAGAGATGGTAAATATCGTGATGCACGGAGTGCGCCTTTAGATGTAAGAGAAAAGGCAACAAAGACACGTCGGATCAATGATCTTTGAGAATAATGTTACTGATATACTTAATTTAAATGACTTTCCTATTTTTTAAAGTTTTTAGTTTTATTGTTAGTATAATGAGTTTTCATCGGAAAATTTATTCGATTTTTTGTTATTTTTATGATTGTTACTATGTTATAAATTGCAATAACTGTAATTTGTTCATTCTGAGATTATATTTAATTTTTTTTCCATACTCTCTTTGTTATTATGGAGACCATCTTATCGCTTTTAAAGTTCAATAGCTGGCCATTTTTTTTGAGATAAATCCGTAGATGCATAAAATAAATAGAATACATAATAAATATACTTTGTTACACAACAAATTGATAAAAATTAAATGCCTATCACTAACTAATAATTAAAACCGAGTCTGGCTAGTATAACATTAGTGTCATTTCAGCCTATATAACATCAACTCCAAAACCTATCAAATCGACTTCAAACGGTGAATCCAAACCGATCTACTTCATTAGTTGTGTGTTTACATGTAAAATTTATAATTTTTCGAATTTATTTAGTATCAAGTTAAGCGGTCAAATGTGTGAGTTTTTAAGTTAATTTTAATACATTCATTTTTCAACATTTTTTACCGCTTGATTTGATACTAATATAACCCGAAAATATAAAAAAATTGCATGTAAACGCATCACTCATAAAGTAAATCGGTTTGAATGGTTTGGATTAGTCGTTTGAAGTCTATTCAATTAATTTTGAAGTTAGTGTCATATGACACTGATGTCATACTAGCCGGACTCATTAAAAATAACAAAAAAAAACAAATAAGAAGGAAAAATGTAATGTTTTCACCGTTTTATTCTAATTTGCATTCTGTCAAAAAAAAATTGCATTCTGCCTACGTTTCAGAAAGTAAATCAAACCTTCGCCAATTTTATGAAATTTGACTTCACCGGTTTTAAGAAAGTAAATCTTTCAATTTATTTGAATAATTAATTACTCCATTAATGCAGATTGTCCATATATTAGTGTTACTTTATTTTTCATTTTTGAAACATGGAAATAATGGTTCAAAGAAAAAAAATCTCTCTTACCTCGTTGCTGCCTTGAGCCGAAATCTTGCTGTTAAAATTCTCACCCTTAGATCTGTGTAGAAACAAAATTAAAAATATATTCTAGATTTGTCACGGTAATATGTATAGAAATAAGGAAGTAGAGAAATAAGAAAGTGAATAAAAAATTGATTTTCATTGTGATCTGCCATATAGAAACGGAAGGTGGAGTCAGTTTAATTGGAGAGGGACAAATAAGGAAATAAATAAGTAAGAAAATGGAGAATTATATCACTAAATTTTATAGTCTATTCAATTTTAATTGTAACGCATTGTGTGGTGGTATGTGTGGTGAGTATATTTTTAGCTAAATTTAGACTTCTATATATAAAACAGATGCATTTAATCAAAAGAAGATAGATTATGTGATTGGACGGCTGAGATTAAATCTAAAAATTCATCTTTCAATCGTAGCCATTGGCGAATCAGACTCCCAACGTACTTAATAATGGAATGAAATATATGCAAATGTAGAATTAATACTAATATTAAACCTACAACTACTATTATTATAATAAAAAAATAACAATAGTAATAAGAATTATTATTATTTTTATTGAATATACAATAATATTTGTAATAAGCAACTACTATGTTTCATCGTACCACAACAGAAAACATTTCCGCCACTAAAATTTCAGTAATAAAAAAGAGATGTATAAGAGGAGAACCAGGGTGTTCTTAAACGATGCATCAAAACTGTTGAAACCGATCTACTTCACGAGTGATGCATTTACATATCAAATTTATAAATTTTTGAACTAATTTAGTATAAAGTCAAGTGGTAAAAAAAAAATGGTTTATAATTTAATTTTAATGTGTTCATTTTTTATCATTTTTTGACCGCTTGACTTTATATTAAATTAGTTTGAAAATTTAAAAACTTGACAAGTAAACTCATCACTCGTAAAGTATATCGGTTTCAACAGTTTGGATGCGTTGCTTGAAACTAATTAGATGGATTTTTGAGTTAAGCTCACAAAGAAACTTGGTGAGGTTAAGAACACCCTAGTTCTACTTGATATATAATACTGATGATAATTTAGTTCATAGATATTCTAAAAGATATTAAACAATGCAAAATTTACATTCTTAGAATGCAATCTTATATGACATTGATAAAGTATATGAAAATTAAAACAACATAATAAATTTCATATAAATATATAATTTACAAAAATCAAACTTTATTTGACCCATTAATCTGACTATCCATAATCTTTGATGTGTTGTATCATTTTATATAGAGATCAAAGCGCTAGAAAAGACATGTAATTTCTCTAAAAAATGCAATTGCAAGATAGCTTCGTTTTGCAACGAAAGACAAGGATTGTGAATAAACAATATAAATTTGAAGATGTTTTGCTAATTATGCATTATATGTTTTCTTTAACTTTTTAGATTTACTCCAAAATCTTATTCAATTGCCACCAAGTAAAGAAAATAGTTGTATCTGCACAAGTGCAGAATTTTAAAAGTGAGTTTGCTTTCTTGATTAATTGTAGTACAATTAGTTTTACATTTGAGTTTCACGTATTTTATGTTTGAAAAATCATGTAATCTGAATGAAGTGTACAATAATCACATTTTTTGGGAGCTTTCAACTAACTTAAAAGTCACACCATTTGTTTTTTTATAATTATTTTTATCATTCCTTATATTTTGAAAAGATATATTACGATACAACTAAAAATATTACACTTTATTTTTACATGTAGAGTATAAATCACTTTATTTTCTCATGTTTTATGGTGAAGGCAACTGAATTGGATATATAAAAATATTAATGAAGTGACGTAACTAAAAAGATTGAAATGAACAGTCATTGTGGAGACCAATTTCATTAACTATTACTTTTTTTTAATTTTACACTTCTTCACTGTCTAGACTAGTAGTAAAAGTTTAATCAATTTAAATTGTGAATTTAGATCTTTGTTGGTTAGGTATGGATTGGATTTTGATTAAACCCAAATATAAAATTTTAAAGCATAAAAAGAAAAAGAAAACATGCCCAAAATGAAAACAAGCCGTGGCATTATCGTTATAACTAAAATTCAAGGGGGATAAAACCGACTAAAATTCAAGGGGACAAAACCGACAAGTATCCTCTCCAATACTGTAAAAGATTCCCTTCACTTAACTGTTTGAGATTAACTCTCAGCCGCTTTGAGATTCGGGCTAGCGCAGGGGCAGTATTATTGGGCTTTGAGATTCGTGCCAAGTTAAAAACGGTCCAGATCCAGTAATTGTAAAAGATTCCCTACTACGTTACCGGATCTGAATTCTGCTCTGTACTCTGTTAGTTGGCAGTAGACGGGAAGAAGAGCAAGCATCATCTCAGGATTTTATCTTTAGACGAACATTCTACGCTATCTCACTTAAAAAACCTATTATGATAAAATAAACCATTTACATTCCACGTCACCTATTACTCGAAGTAAAAGTACGTAAAATACTAGAGTGAACTATCTGTTTCCAGAAATCCCTCCTTCCCCATCTCTCTCTCTCAAGGGTGTGAAACAAGCAGTGATAATCTTGATTAAACAAACCTTAGCTAGGGATCTATAGCAGTATCTAAGCAGAGATCCAAGATTCGAAATCACTCGGTGCATTGCTAGATCTTATCAAGCGGAGGCAAATTTGTACTAATTTTGTGAAATTGAAAGGAAATTACAAATGCGAACGCCTTCAATCCTCGCTCAATGTTTGCCTGGTTTGTTACCGCAAGAGAAATCGAGTCACTGTGTAAATATAGTACCAGAAAGAGACTTACAGCATCCCTCTCCTGCAGTTGAGATTGTTCCAGCAAAGGTATTCTTTAATTGATAACACTGCTTCAATTATATATATACTGGCAAATTTTAACAATGTTGACCTCACAACTGATATTGTTTTCTAGGGGCTGATTGAAATAAAACCAAGTCCAACTTTAAGCATTGATTTGTGGTATTAAATTTAAGCTATGAAGTAATTTGGTTGACTAGATTTTGGTTGATTTATTACAGTTATTAATTCAGGGTAATTTAGTAGGTTTTGCTAGATTAATCTCAGTTACACAATTTTGGTAAGAGAAGAGTATAATTTCCAAAAAAAATAAAAAAAAATAAACAGAATAAAAGAGGCATTAGAACATTTGTTCCATGCCCTTTCATTTTAATTTATGAAACATCATCATTCATCACTGTTACAAAACCATGATTGCAATTTAAAAAAACAGAAAAAGAAAATTGATCTTGTTAAGTAGTGTTGTTCTCTCTTATTAATTTGGGGATTTTTTTTTTGTCAGAAAAAAAAAATTAACTTTTGATGGGTTTTAACATGGATTGCAGAATGTTCACCCGTTCAAATATGCTGGTGAGAATGTTGAAATGCATGGCCTGAACATTTTCAAGGTATTATCCTATTCAATATCTCATTTTTTCTTCTCTTACTATTACCTTTTTATATTGAATGTTTTAACTTTGTATTTTGTTTTTCTTATTTTAGGGGAAGGTTAGTGTGGCAGATATAGTTGGAATTTCAAAGTCAGATGCTATGACCTTAAAGAGTGAAGGTGACCGATAAAAACATCTTCTCTATGAATCAATAACTTTATAGGGGGAAAATCATATTTTGCTAATCGATCTTCGATTTTAGGCACCTTGAAATCATGGGAGAGTTCAATTGACCTTGTAAATGTCTTAAAGAATGAGATACGTGATGGGTTATTGAGCTTTCGTGGCAAAAGAATTCTAGAGGTAACTTTTTACCATTTTTATAATAAAAAATAACCTTTTTTTTTTTTTTTTTTTGCAAGTGCAGAGATATTTTAAAATATACCTGGGCATTGAGATTTTGAAGCATCTGTTAAGTTAAGTGACCCTTAGTTGCTTATCAGGTTGTAGTACTGTATTTTTTTTAACTTGTTATTTTATAATATATGTTGCATTAAAAGTTTGATAATTTTGCAGCTTGGTTGTGGTCATGGTCTTGCGGGTATTTTTGCTTGCATTAAGGTACTTTTTTTTGGCTCTTATTGATTTATTAAGCTACATAATTATATTGCCAACAAATGTTTCTAGTTTGGTTTCTCAGCTGAGGTTTCTTTAGTTCATGCCAGTAATGGTTTTCCTGGAGTTTGCTCTTTCAAACCAAAAGTATCATTTTTTTCTATTAAGGTTCAAATTACAAAATTACCTCAGAAAATGCGAACTTCTGAAATATTATAGTGAAACCTGTGACTGCACCATGCTGTAACATACGAAAGGAATTCACATCTCGTCAGATATCTCAAATTTTGAGTTGATCTGTTGAAAATCAGGACCGTTGAAATCCTTTTTGCATGAATCTCAAAGCACAATGATACTGCCCCCCATGTGAAATTTGGCCCATCTTTACATAAACTGAAAATTTGAGATATCTTAGAGGATACAGACTCATATGAAAGGGGGACCTTGTTTGAGTACCATCAATCCATTTAGTTATAAGTTATAACTAAATTAAACACTTTCCTCTTTGATTGCTAACAATTACCTCTATTTAGGTTTTCTTTATTTTTGGTAATTTCTCAACAAAAAAACTCTTGCAGGGCGCCTCTACAGTTCATTTCCAAGACCCGAGCGCCGAAACGATCCGTTGCAAAACAATCTCGAACGTCCTCGCAAACCTTGAGCAGGCACGCGATAGACAGGGCAAGCAACCACCCGAGAGCCCTCTCACGCCATCTCGCTACCAACTCCCCTCAGAAGTGCGCTTTTTCGCTGGCGATTGGGATGAGCTCGACACCGTTCTCTCTGTGGTCCCCACCGAGGGCCTCGATGGGTCCCCCGGAATCACTCTAGGTAGGGTTTAATTGGTTTTAAACCGAACCGAGAGAGTTTGGATTAATCGGTTTGGTTTTTCCCGTTAAATGGATCAGTTCATTTTTTTAAACCGGTTTAATTGTTTGGTTCGGTTTAGAAATTTTTAGAACCGGTTAGACCGAACCGACCAAAAAGAGGAGTATTATTCTTTTGAGCTTATAAAAATTTAACTATGAAAATCACTAAACCCTAATTTAATTTTGTGTTGTGAATAAATAATTCTTTTGATCAGCCAATAAAAAAATTCAAAAAATTAACAAGAACTGTTTATTTTTTTATTAATTTTCTTTTTTCGGTTCAACCGAACAAACCAAAATTTAGTTTTTATTTGGTTGATAAGTTTATTTTGGTCGGTTCGGTTGTATTTTTGAAAAACGTATAAAATCTTGGTTTGCCTATTTTATTTCATTTTAACCAAACCGAAACAATGAACACTCTAGGATTCTGCGACGATGATCTGATGGATGGGTGTAGCAGTCAGGATGGAAGTGTGATCGGGGCCGGGCAGACCGGGCAGGAGATGATGGTGGGGTCGGCACGGAGATCGAGGAAATTGTCGGGAAGTCGTGCCTGGGAGAGAGGGAATGAAATGGGGGCAGGAGATGGCGGGTATGATATTGTGTTGATCAATGAGATGCCCTACTCGGCCAATTCTCTTCAGAGCTTGTATTCACTTATAAAAAAGGTTGGTTTCCCGTAAAAATTTCCATTTATTCTTCTAGTTTTATGCTTTTAAAAATAAATTATAAAAATATACTTAGCTTCAAAAAATTATAAAATTTTGCCTACCTTGAAATTTTTCCCCAAAGTATGCTTCTATTTCTATGTTTTTCTCAGAAAAATTATAAAAATATACTTAAATATTCAAAATAATTATAAAATTATGCCTCTCAAATTTTTGCTCCATCCTATTAGTTATCCTGCTTCCGCCCTGATTTCAGCTTGTATATATTTCTGGTAAAAGGACCTCATGCAGGAAATATTATGATATTATGGGCAGGAAATATTGTTCTGGTTTTCTGGTCTTGAAGAGTAAATTTGAATACTTTGTTACCTGCTCATGGGGATATATTTTGGTGCTGCCATTGACAACTAAATATATCGTGGACAGGCCCACATGTCAAATCACACTCCTCATTTGAAGTTTACATTATGATATTATGAATTTAAAAGGGTTAATATGATATTATGAAATTTAGAAGGGGAAATATGTAATTTTGAGGTTTTTGAAGGGTATACATGAAATGCTTCCTATATGATAATTAGAAGATTTTTTTTTAGCTCTACTGGCAATTTGTACTTGACATTGTTTTTTTTTTTTATTTAACTATAACAGTGTTTGAGGCCACCATATGGGATAGTCTATCTGGCAGCGAAGAAGAACTACATTGGTTCGAGCAGTGCAGTGAGACAGTTGAGAGCACTAGTAGATGAAGAAGGAACCTTTGGTGCTCATCTCGTATCCGAATCGAGCGATAGAGAAATCTGGAAATTCTTCTTCAAGTAAATAAGTATGGGTAATGAGTATGTGTGTATATATAGTGCATTTAATTTCCAAAGTATTTCCCTTCATTTTTTAGTTAATAACCTTTTGATTTTGTGTATCATTATTTATATATGCTTAACCATAAAAATACTTATTAATGCTTCATCTCTTTCATGATCTAATCAATTTCTATTTAAAGAATATTGTTAGAAATTATACAGTACCATAATATAATCCAAAAATACATGCACAGAGATTGGATTGCCCCTTATCTCATACTAATCTTTTGAGTATGCTTATGAAAAAATTAGCACTTAAAAGTAACAAATTCAAATTTTGCATCGTCAATGCACTTTTGAAATGACTTTGCCTATATATAACTAGACTTCTAATTGAGGTGTAATTACCTTAATAGGGTCACATTTTAGCCAAATTGAGCTCGCAATTGGATTGAAATAATTAATCTGAGGCATTGGCTATTTTTTCTGCTTGAGCTAGATAGGTAAAATGCTGACTAATATATACTTTCTTTTCTTTTTCTAGCAGTGTTGGCAGAGAGCATGAGATTCTCTTATATTAGCTTAGAAACAAATTCTGAATTCTGAAACAATTTAGGAAATCCAAAAAATACGTAGTTTGGGTATAATATGTAAAAGTGAAAAGGTTCAGCAATAGTTTGGCATCAACTAGTTAATTGAACGAAAAATAATTTGTGCACTAAAGCAGGAATAATTTAAAATTCCAGAATTAGCCGATTTAAAAGTCAATTCGATACTTCAGTTATTAAAATCTAATTTTAAAGGTTCAATGTACGATACTGCAGGATATAAAGTAGAATATGAACTCATTGCACGAATAGATCATATAATTTTTAGTTTTTCTATACCCCAATTCTACATTAGAAACGCAAAATACCAAATATATACGACTAATCGACCATTTAGGCAGTCAAGTAAATTAGTCACGTCATTATTGGTCCGTCACGACACGTCAGGCACGACATGATACGTTACAGTACATCAGGCACGACATGGTACGTTACACATACCGGTCATGTGATATGACTCGTGTGTTGTGTAATGTGTCAAATTATAGCTTGCTTATCCACCCAATTGTTCAATTTAGCTTAAATTACTGGTAGAGTTTGCAATTCAGGCTTGATCAGCCTTCAATTGAGCAATTTTACCTTACGTCAGTTTCAATTGTGCTCAGCTTTAACCAAATTATGTATTTAGTTAGTCTTATTTGTGTTATTCAGCTATTAACAAGCTAAGAGAGTATTGAATTGATGATCAGGATGGAACAAAATATAAGATTTGGTTCTTGCTTTGGCCCTTAATAGTGGTGCTAAATTTTTTCTCAAGTTTCATTTATAGCATTCTTTGTTTGTCCAATTAGTTAATTACTTTTATACAAACTGAAGCAAGAAGAAAATGATACATTTACCAAGAGAAAGCATTCCGGACAACATAATATTATACAGTAAACCAAAAGGATTACATAAATAGAAAGGTAATAGCACTGAGAACTGAGAAATTAAAGAGGAAATAAATTATGAGGTCAAGAGATACAAGAACAGTGTAAAACTCCTAAGTTATTGTTTAGAGGTCTAGGTTCCTATGCTAGTATAAGAGTTCATCCCTAACGGTACTCTATATCACTATATCCATTACAAAAAGAAATAAGCGCACATTTCACTCACAACCCGATTAAGGGTTGTACATGAATCGGGAGAAGCGCTTGCCTACTTGCACACTTCAGCATCTCTACCGAATTTCCATAGAGCTTCCTTATCTATATTGAAGCTTATGTGCCCAATCTCTATGTCATGGTGGGATTGTTCATTGAGCAGAGTCTCTATGCCCAAGTATGAAGGGTCAAGAGTACCATCGCGAAAAAACCGAGACTCTCCTCGGTGAACAATCCCACCATGACATAGAGATTGAGCACACAAGCTTCAATATAGATAAGAAATCGGCCGAGATGTTGAAGTATGCAAGTAGGCAAGTGCTTCTGCCGATTCATGTGCGAGTGAAATGTGCAATTCTTGCTTTTTGTAATGGATATAATGATATAGAGTACTGTTAGGGATGAACTCGTATACTAGCATAGAACCTCAACCTCTAAACAACCACCTAGGAGTTTTGCAATGTTCTTGTAGTTAGTTTGTGATAGAATAAGCATCTCTTTTCCGAATTCTTTCTTTTTGCTCTCATCGACTATCTTACACTTTTTTAAGGCAACCATTTCACCTCTTAGAGTTCCTTTGTAGACAATGCCATGGCCTCCATGGCCAAGAATATTTGCAATGTAAATTGTTTGTTGCCTGTTCTACTTGTTGCTTTGTGAAGATTGTAAAACCAAAGCCCTAAATTGATTTAATCTTCTCCAACAGAATCCACCCTCCGTGTTGTTGGAAGTACTTCTCTTTTACTTTAGAAAGATTTCTTCTCTCCAGGACCACATATATACCAACTGCAAGAAATGATAAAGCAGCAATACCAGCACAAGTTCCTACAATATTTAGTGCAAGTAAATACATTATATTAAAATTATTTGGTTGTAGACATTCTACATTCTGTATATAAAAATTAATTTCTTTAGTATATTCATACAAAATAGAAGAAAATGAGATGACCCAACATGCAAGACATGTGTCCTGGCAATAAAATGTCTTGTAGTTTACTTCTTCTATGATCTAGTTTGTATTTTTTTTTTAATTTCACTCTAAAAGAAGGGTATATTGTATTTACTCTATATTGTGGTCATTTATTAATGATGTAATATGTTGTTCTATTTGTTTGTTTTTCCCTCTATGAGACATGTTACATATTTTATATATTTCTATTGAGATTGCACTAGCTAGTTGTTTATATGTGTAAAGTCTTTTTGCATTAATGTAACTTTGAACAAAACACTTCTATTACTTTTCACTATATTTTAAGCCAAATACAATCTTTTTTGTGGAAAAAAGTCTTAAGTTTCCAATTCAAGTCAGTCTCTTGATACTGAGTCGTCTCAGTTCAATTCAACAAATTTATAAAACAACATGTCAATCTCTATTCAAGTTCTGAGTTTCAAAGGTTTAATTCCGGATAAAATAAGTTTTTCAGATTGTAGGGTTCAAGATTTTGAGTTAATCGTATTCGGTATGGTTTGACTTTGGGTTAATGACTTTGTGATCAGATTTGCTGCCTCAAGCTAAGTAGGCAAAATTTAGTTTTAGCGAATCATATTTTTTTTATTTATCCTGAAAGCAATCCTTACTCTCTATTTCTATACTTGTAACAACATTTAAAAGTTCATGAGAGTTATTTATCCTGAAAATGTAATAACATACCTATAATTGATGCCACATTGAGTTCGCATTCTCTCATATTGTTATGCTTATTACACCAACCGAAAGGACAAGAGCACCGATATCCTCCTTCAAAATTGTGACACTTTCCTCCCTTTGAGCATGCATTTTGGTTGGCACATTCGTCGATATCTGCATAAATATACCATAATATCTAAGATGCCTATAAAAAATAAAAACAAATAGAGCAAACGAGAGAGTGAGAGAGAGAGACCTTGACAGCCTCCATCAAGCTAAGGATTGCCTTCATATACATCGGTGCAGTTGCAGAGATATCCCTGACCACTGACAGTCACGCAATGACTGTTACTGCTAATGCATGCATAGGTGGGTTTGTGTCTGAGTGTGTCGCATGATGGAGTGTCAAATTTTGTTCCTATGGCCCAGTCGATCACCATCGGTAGAGAAGCGTCATACAGCTCATCAGTGGTGATGTAAGTGGTGTTGAACTTGAACTCAGCATCCTCAACCAACATAGCATAGCTCCAACGAGTAAATTCAAGCTTAGAGTTGCTATATCTGAAAGATGATTTACCAAAATCCATTATCGATGTTGCAGTGAACGATAAACTACCATTTCTTACATATGTAAGTATCTTGGCAGAGTACCTCTCTACTGGTGGTACCAGACCAATAAAATTCAGTGCATTGCTAACTGCAAATTTTCATTCTACCCTTTCTTTTTGTGTTTTCCTCATCTTTACTATGCAATTGCTTACCGCTAATTAATTGCAGCAAGACCACATATTCTTTGGTTTGATCTGGGGAAAATAGGTGGTAAGAGCAATGTATGTCAAAAAAAATGTATTAGCTGACCAATATAAGAAATATTTGTTGTTATCTAGATATAGTAAATATTGGTTGTTATCTAGATTTGGGGGAAATAAGTGTTACAATTTGTTTTCGTTTTTGCCCATGTCGGCTCATCAGTGTTACAATTTGTTTTTGTGTACAAATCTGAGTAAATTTGCCCATGTTAAAATTTGTTTTTTTGCACAAATCTGAGTAAATTTTGACACAGTTACAATTTGCCCAATCCAAAACAAAATCTGAGTAAATTTTTACATAAAATGCAAATCAGAAACAAGACTATACCTTGTACCAGGATAAATCGCTTTCAAAGAGCCTTGATCTGAATCAATCACCTCTTTCACAGTCGCAGCCTTCATCAGAGTCTCTCTCTGCGTGTGGTCCCCATCCGGACAGTTCCTCCCCAGAAAACCGACGAACCTCTCCTCACGAGCAAGGATACCACTCTCCACCCTTGTGTCATTGATATATACTGGATATGATAGGTCAGGCCCAACAATGTTCACACCTTTATTTTGGGCCCATTCTCAGCCTAAAAAAGAGAGACCTAATTGAGTAACAGACCAAACCGGAGTATAAATATTTACAGATCTAGTTTAGCTTCATACAGCGCAACAGTCATATATTATCATTCTCTATGACGATTGTGCAAAGTCAAAATTTCTCTGTTAATATATTTACCAGAAAATCGGAGGAAAATAAATAAAAGCTTGGTAGCACCAAAAAAGAATCTTAGTATGTGTTTCATGTCCTCTTCCTCTCCGCTCCCTTCTGACCTCTTTCCCCCTCGCTCCCTCTCCTCCCCTCACTACTCTTTGGGAGACAACACTCTTACCCTCCTTTCCCGTTCCCTGCCCTCCTCTGATGTAACCTCTCTTCTCTCTCTCCTTTCCCGCCCCGGTGGCCTCCCCTCCTCTTCCCTCCCCCCTCTCCTCTGTTCCATTTCCCACTCTCCCCTACCACTCCTCTCTCTCCGTCTCTTCCTTTCCCTCCCTTCCCCTTCCCTCCCGTCCTTCAATGCTCTCCTCTCCTCCTTCCCTCCTTTACCTATTTCCCTTTCTCTACCTTTCTTCCTCTCCGCTCTCCGCAGATTCCCCACTCTTAAACCTAACCTCCGATCATTCAATCTCCTTCTCAAATCCCTCTCCCCTTTCTCCATTAACACTTCTTTACACATTTTGCACTATGAGCTTCCTCGTCGCGGCCTTAAACCCGATGCTTACACCTACTCTACCGTCATCTCCAGTTTGTCAAGTCTCGGCCGTACCTCTGATGCCGTCTCTCTCTTGCATGAGATGCTACTGGATCCCTCCATTATCCCTAATCCTGCAGTGTTTAACCCAATTCTCAGTTCGTATCTTCGATCGGGTGACACTCGATCGGCCTCAAAGCTGTACAGGTTCATGCTTTTGAAAGATTGTAAACCTTCTCTTGCAAGTTATAATACGTTGATACATGGGTTGTTGATGAATGGTCGTGCTAATGCCGCACTAGTGGTGCTTCGTCAAATGAATTCTGACGGGCTTGCACCGGGGCCCACTACCTTTGGTGCAATTGCACATGGATTGGCTAGTCTGGGACGACCATTTGACGCACTTAAGGTGCTCGATCAAATGCGTGACTCACATCAGATTCAGCCTAATGAGTTTGTTTATTGTGCGATTATTAACGGGTTTTTTAAATCCGGTGAACTGGATCAAGCAATTAAGGTTTGGGAGGAAATGGTATCAAATGGAACTAAACCCAATATGGTTTTGTACACGGCTTTGATTGACGGTTTGGCACGGCATGGTAAGATGGAACAAGCCGAGGAGTCTTTTCTCAAAATGGTCACAGATAACTGTTTCCCTAATTTAATGACATACAATTCTTTGATTAAAGGGTATTTTAAGGCCGGTAACATCCAGCGAGCACTTGACATGTGGCAAGAGATGGTAGACTCGGGTTTCACGCCCAATAAGATATGTTATAGCATATTAATCAAAGGATTGTGTGATTGTGGGAGATTAAAAGAAGGCATGATGGTATGGAAAAACATGCTAGCTAAAGGTTGTGTACCGGATGTAATTGCATATAGTTCTATAATAAAAGGCTTGTGTGATGCTGGATTGGTGGATGGCGGGTTGAAATTATTTAATGACATGGTGGTTGGTGATGATGCGGTGGTGCCCGATGTGGTGACATATAACATCTTATTTGACGGGTTGTTGAAAGTCGGTGAGGTAGCACGAGCTATGGATCTGTTGGCGAAGATGTTGGATCAGGCATGCGACCCGGATCTGTGTACATGTTATGTTTTCTTGAGGGAATTAAAGGAGGAAAAGAAGAGGGAATTTTTGGAGGGTTTAGTAGGGAGGTTATGCAAAAAAGGAAGGGTTATGGCCTCAGGTGAGATTTTGGGGGTCATGTTGGAGATGTTTATCGTGCCGAGTAGGCCAATTTGGGACATGGTGGTTAAGGGGGGTTTTAATAGGAGGAGAGTTTGGAGAGCTATTGATAATTGTTGGTGGGCAATTTGGGGATCATAATTTTTTTTTGGCAAGGGATGGATACAAATTTTTGTACACTTAGTTGTTAAACTCATGCTTTATTTCCAGTGGAAAATATAAATGGACGAAAATGTCCTTTCTGGTTTTTACAACTTTTAGTTTTATCTCTCTGTATATGCTCTATTCTGAATTCATCCCAATTCTCTTCTGCCTTTTATTTTTGCCTGTAGGAAGCTAGTTAACAGTTAAATAGAGAGGCTTGATATGAAACAATGCCATATTTGCTCTTGCTAAAGATCTATAATTAATGAAAAAGGGATACTGGTACCTTATTTATACATGGAAACTGACAGATTAACATTAGCATTAACATTAATATAGCATTAGTAGACAAGTAACAATAGGAAGCAAATGCTATGATTGGCAATAATAAAACAAAAATTAAAATAATAAATAACAGCTATGTTGTGAAACACCAAAGCAAACATAATTTAAACCCTTGTAACTAAAAACTACAGATAGCAATAACCAACAACACAAAAATTTAAAATGATAATAGATCTGTATAACTACCAAAGACAAAAACAGATCTATATCAATTTCAACAATTTATGGAAACATTGCTTTTTCGCCAAGACCAGTAGTTTACTCTAATGGGATCCATCCTCTCCAAAGCAGAACAAATCCTGGTCGCTAAATTATGATCCGACGAACCCGATTCATCAGATTCTGTCAAGCCTTTAACAGCTTCTTCGATTTCCTTAGTAGGTTTTAATCCCTTGCACAAGACATCCAACAAAAGGTTCCAAGCGAAAGTACAAAATGAGTATTCTTTTAAAACCTGGAGACATATACGAGGGACCCTTTCGTCATTTATAAAAGAGTCAGGGGTGCCTTTATAAAGGCCTTGAAGGTACCTCCATGGACTCTCATTATTAGGGTTTTGCAAAATGGCATTGATTGTGTAGTCTACTTCAGAGTCTCGCATTGCTGAGAGACCACCAAGCAGTGGTGATTTTGTAATCACAAAATATCTCTGCATAAGAAAGTAATTGAAGTAGGATATATGTAAGTAGACTTGCAAGTAATTAGAGCATCATGAAAAGTTGTTAGTTTGTTCCATATAGTATGCCAAATTTAATATGCAGAGAATATTTGCAAAGCATGACAGCAATATCATAGAGTAAAGAATTTATCACATCACAAAATAACATTATTTATTTAATTTTGGTATGATAATGTTTAGGTTTTATGGCAGAAATTACAGTTACTTAATTTCAGTGCACAGTATGTAACTTGCAACCGGTATAGTTTTCTCATGCATGTGTTAATGTAATAATAGTAATAAATGGTAAAACAACCAAATTTATCACTGCACCTGATTCCAAGCCGAATTATTAAAAATATCTTCTTTCAAAAGCTCATTACAAAAGTCAAGCTCCTTCTCCCATCCTCCCAATTTTTGTAAGACCCACTACAAAAAAAGGAAAAAAAGAAAGCAAGAAAGAATTGTGATATATATTAGTTTTTTAGTTCACACAATATAATAAGGCTGTAGTTTCATTAATTAAAACCATATAACAAACTAGCAAAAGATTAATTCCTTCTTAAAGATTACAATATTATCACAAACAGTAACCATCAGTTAAAACTACATGAATGCAAAAATTTGGACAGAGCAAGCAAAAAGGTTGGCATGAAAAGCATCAAAATTTTGACTCATTATTTGTCAAAAATAGATTAAAAAATATAATAATACCAACCTGTCTATGAGACCAAGCATGGTAGTTTTTTGCATCACGGCAAAGCATTAACCTTGTAAAATCATGCTCATCCTCTGATGCTTCAGGCCCCAATTTCTCAGCAAGCCATCTCTTGTGATGCCTAAATATCATAATAAGATATTTAAAAAACATGTAATATGGTAAAATGAATAATTCATTGAATTCGAATGAAATATTTCACCAGATCTGGTAATTCTTAAAGTTGCCTTCAGCGAGCTTGTCTACAAACAGTTTTTCTTCTATCAAGTCCGAATTCAGTGCCTCAATAACAAGCCTTCTGAAATGCCAAATCTGCAAATCATTAAAAACAAAAATAAACTGGTTAGTTGCCTCAGATAAATAAAACTATCCAAATTATACACAGAGACAAAAGTACAAAAGTAAATAACTAATTGGACAAATAAAAGAATGTCATAAATTTAATACTCTCTTGGCTTGTTAAGTGCTGAATAGCACAAATACGACTAACTAATACTCAAATTGGTTAATTGAAGGCCGATCATGCCTGAATAGCAAACCCCAGCAGTAATTTGGGCTAAATTGAACAATTAGGTGGACAAGCAAGCTAATTAGGGCTTAATTTCTCGATCAGGCAAACAACCATACCATTCAAGTATCACCTGACATTTCAGTATTCATTTATTAATTTTGTCACCGAGAAAAACCTCTCCATACTAATTAACTAAACCACAAAGAAAGAAAAACAATCCTGAATTGCAAACTCTAGCAGTAATTTGGGCTAAAATTGCTCAATTGAAGGCCGATCAAGCCTGAATTGCATAACTCTAGCAGGAATTTGCGCTAAATTCAACAATTCGGTGGATTACCAAGCTAATTAGGCCTTTTTCTCGATCAGGCAAAAATCATACCATTCAAGTATCACCTGATATTTCGGTATTCATCAAATAAATTTGTCACCCAAATACTCAATTTGGTTAACCTGAGAACAACCGAAACTCACTTCAGCTAAACTTGCTCAATTGAAGGCCGATCAAGCCTGAATTGCATATCTCTATCATCAATTTCAGCTAAATTGAACAATTAGGTGGATAAGCAAGCTAATTAGGGCTTAATTTCTCCATCAGGCAAAAAACCATACCATTCAATTGAAGGCCGATCAAGCCTGAATTGCAAACTAAAAACTAAACTACATAATTGACTATGAATCATCCATCGAACTTTAACTATGGCACAAATTGCTCAATCAAAGGATGATCAAGCCTGAATTGCAAACCCTAGCAGTAATTTGGGGCTAAATTGAACAATTGGACGGATAAGCAAGCTAATTAGGCCTTAATTAACTATGAATTAAACATCAAACTTTTAAAAAAGAGACGAACAGTGTAATTGCCAGGGTTTCTCTTGAGAGCCTCAGTGGTTAAGCAGAGAGCACGAGGGCTGAGTTCTCTGGCCGCGTAGACTGCTCGGAAGTAATCCATCACATCTCTAAATTCCTCGGTATAAGCGATGGGGACCACCGGGTGGGGCCCATCGTCCTGTGGCACCGGGCGCACGTCCGACCACTCCGGCCGTTGGCTGAACGGCACGTACGGCAGCTCCTCCACCTCTTCGTCCGACGAATACGACGACGATGGCATTTTCGTGTTTTTTTTTTTTTATTCGCTTCGTGGATTGGGGTTCAGAATTTAGATCCAGGGAGAGGGAAGCAAATGGGAGTTCGTATCCTCTGAAGTAATTCAAAGAGCATCTTTAGAGTTTAATACATCTTGTCCGTCTGATCAGAATCGAAGCCAATCCGGCCCACGCCTATAACGCACGTGGTCCTTTAATATTAGTGCAGATCTCAATCGGACGGTCCAGATTTATTAACGGATGTTCCGTTAATGCAGAGATCGAAATTCAGGAGGGGCGAGAATGTGGTTGGTCCGGATCCCCAAAGCAACTTAAAATTTGAGTTTTTATCTGGGCCGTCCGATCAGGATCCAGCGAATCTGGCCCGAGGTTAAATGCACGGACCACTTTAATATTCGTGCAAACGTATATCGGACGTTCCGGATGTAAACTCAAAATATAAGTTATTTTAGGTAATATGTATTCGCAAGTGGTGGCGTTGGACTGCTGGAGTACTGATTCTTTACAGGGAATTTTATTTTATTTTTTCAAAAGTAATCTCTTTGAAGGAGAATTTTTTATTATAGAAATTATTATTAAATAATAAATGAAATAGTGTGTTTATGGAGTTCAATTTATGGGAGAAAGAGAAACCATCGGATTTCAACAGTTCCTCTACTGTCTGATCTGCAGATTTTTGTGCACTAGATCAGCATATATTTTGAAGCAAAGTGTATGGATTTTAAATCAGATTAAACGGTAAAGAAATCCATTGGACTCAAATTTGAATGCGATGAGCGTCAGCGACAACCCTTCCTCTCAATTCATAAATGGATCCGTAAATAAAATTTCGAGAAATGGATCACTTTGGATCCGAAAAAGTTTTGAATTCATATCCCTAGGTACCTGAGATGCAATGAGTAAATTTGGACTGTTTTTTCTTAACTTGGCACGAATATCAAAGCAACTTCCCTGTAGTTTTTATATGTACCGAATTGAGTTTGACCTGATTTTTTTATTAATAATCTCAGAAAAAAGAAAAATATCAAATATAACCTCTATTTTTTTTTTTTAAATCTAACCTAACCACCCCCCATGGGGCGGTTCACTCTACCCACCAAACCGCCCCCCATGGGGCGGTCCACTATAAAGCTTATAAAATCCGAATTCTACTCTCTTTCTCCCTCACATTCACTCACTTACACCCACTCAGGGACATCGCTCTTTACTGTGCCGAATAAGGTATTATTTTTTTAATTATATTATTATTTTTTAATTATTTTTATTTTTATTATTGTTTATTATTACTGTTCATTATTACTGTTATTTTTTTTATTAATTATTTTTTATTAATTTTATATATTTTTAATTATTATTGTTTATTAATAATTTAATTTTGTATTATTATTTTGTAACTGATACAGGTTTGTTTATTAATGTAGCTATCAAAATGTTGGTTACACTATATGTGGGCGGGAAGTTCTCATGTTATGTTTTCATGTTACACTGTATCAAAATGGAGTTTGTGAAAAGACCTTACAAGTATGTTGTCATTATCGGAGATGGCAATACTGTAACATGTACATGCCAAGGAATCCAACTAGCTCACCTACCTTGTTCTCATGTTATGGCGGTGTGCCGAGTGAGAAACTTCCGTGAAGATGATTTTGTCGCCGATATGTACCGTACCGATTACCTTGCGAGTACTTGGGGTGCATCTTTCCATCCTTATCCCAACCAGCATGCGTGGCCAGCCTATGTTGGGGATAAAATCATCCCTCCAAAAAGTGGATCAGGTTAGGAAGAATACTTTGTGTATGCACTGAACTTCTTTTTAATATAGTTATTTAACTTCTTTTTATATCAGGTTAGGGAGAAGGCCCCACAAGCGTGCTGTAATGACAATGAATCAAATGCAGGGTAGGCGAATGGGACATCAGGCTCGCCGTTCAACTTGTGACAGGCAACGAGCAGGTACATTTCATTTTATATTTTATAATTTATTTTTTATTTTGCGATTTCAATAACATACCATTTTTGGTGAACTGGAATGCATATGCCATGAACGAAGCCAACGAAAGAGAAAATGCTAGAGTTGTTGCTGAGGCAACCGGTAACGGTAGTAGTCATGCAGAGACATCTGGTAGCAGTAGTAGTGTCGCACAACCGTCTGGAAGATCCAGAACTCGTCGAATTCTAAGTTTGTTCGGTCGTCGTCGCTAAGTTTGTGAACTGTTTTAATTCGTAGTTTGTGAACTACTTTAATTCGTATTTTTGTAACTATTTTATATGCTTGAGTTTTGTTATTTTCATAACGTAATTACATCTACACAAATTGACAACATAAAATATAAATAAACAATATCTTGATGGAATAAATACTACATGGAATACAGTCTACAACATAAATTCTTAATAACTAATACTGCTTCTTATAACGAGTCTTGAAAGTACATGGAACAAAGTCAACATCCGAATCTGCCAGATCTGGACCAGTCACATCAGACGTGGTTGAAACCTTACCAGCATAAGTACATGGAACGAACTCATCGTCCGATGCTGGAGGCTCTGGATCAACCTTCTTCTTTTTTGAAAAATAGCCGTACGGGTTTTCCACAAAATTATCATATGAAATTTCATAGCATCCTGGCTTTATGAACCAGCATCTTGAACATCCGGACAGTAAAGAGCGATGTCCCGGGGGTGGGTGTGAGTGAGTGAATGTGAGAGAAAAAGATAGCAGAATTCGGATTTTATAAGCTTTATAGTGGACCGCCCCCCTGTGGAGCGATTTGCTTGGCCGGGTGGACCGCCCCATGGGGAGCGGTTTGGTGGGTAGAGTGAACCGCCCCATGGGGGGCGGTTAGGTTAGATTTTTTTTTTAAAAAAAACAAAGGTTATATTTGATATTTTTCTTTTTTCTGGGGTTATTAATAAAAAAATCGGGAGTTTGACCGAACTAAAATTAATATGAACTATCTATTTATTTATTACACCCTTCAATATCTGAGGGACATGCACTACGCCAACAAAGCTGAATCTGAAATTTTTCCGAATCCAATGTGATATAAATTCATAATTACTCTTTCTATTTTCAAATAGTCGATCCAAACCGTTCAACATTTAATCTATAATAAAATATGTTTGGAGACCAAATTTTACATTTTTTGGAAAAAATTTCGTATTTATTAAGCCAGTTTTAAAATTGTTATTTTCAATGATTTAGAAATTTTTCAATGTTTATTAAAATCAGCTATTTTAAAATTGGCTTTATTAAAAATGAAAAAATTCCAAAAAATGTAAAATTTGGTCTCCAAGCTCATTTTAATATAGAGATCACATCTAACTATTTGGATCGACTGTTTGAACTTTAAAAATCGGAAAATTAATTGGTTGCACCACGGATCCGGAACAAACATTTGATATTAGCCAACCTCTATATATATATGAGGAGGGATCCAATTACACCTTTTTTGGTGACACATCATGACACCATTTTTTTTATAGGTCAATTTTGCGATTTCAAAATCCAAACAGTCGATCCGAACCGTTCAACATGATCACCATATTAAAATGTGCTTGGAGATCAAATTTTACATTTTTTTTTGAATTTTTTACTATTTATTAAGATGATTACAAAATCGATGTTTTTCAATGGTCTGAAAACAACGATTTTGTAACCATCTTAATAAATAGTAAAAAAATTCAAAAAAAATGTAAAATTTGATCTCCGAGCACATTTTAATATATCCATCATGTTGAACAGTTTGGATCGACTATTTGGACTTTGAAAATGGTAGGTGTCAAAGTGTGTCACAAAAAAAGGTGTAATTTGATCCCTCCTCTATATATATAGAGAGAGAGAGAGAGAGATTGGCTAATATCAAAACGTTTGTTCCTAGCCGTGGAACAAACGCTTCGGTTTTTACATTTTCAAAGTACAAACAGTCAATCCAAACCGTTCAGCATTCAATCTATATTAAAATGTGCTTAAAGACCAAATTTTATATTTTTTGGATTTTTTTACTATTTATTAAGTTAGTTTTAAAATCACTGTTTTTAATGATCCATAATTTTTTCACTGTTTATTAAAATCAACAATTTTAAAACTGGCTTAATAAATAGTAAAAAAATTTCAAAAAATGTAAAATTTGATCTCCAAGCACATTTTAATATAGAAATCACATCTAACGGTTTGGATCGACCGTTTGGACTTTGAAAATCGAAAAACCAATTAGTTGCACCACAGCTCCGGAACAAACATTTTGATATTAGCCGACCTCTATATATATAGAGAGAGAGAGATATATATATATAGATATAGATATAGATATAGTTATAGATATATATATTCTTCAAATTCTAAACATATATAGTACATATTCTTATATTATTCACGAAAAACTACGAAAATATAAATTCAAATAATTTATTGACTATATACGTAGCTTGCAGGTTGACAAGTGGAAAATTCACAGAAAAGAAAAATCTAAATTGAATGAGGTTATTGATTTTGTACTTAATTTGCTATTTCAAAGCGGAAAACTTAGTATTATTTGATTCATCATTGACAATAACTTACCTCATTTTAAACTTTAATTTTGCATTTTATTCAATAATTTTTTAAGATCAACTTATTACTCTATTGCACAGAAAAAAAGATCTATAGCCGGCCTAATGTAGATTAATTATAGGTTGGTTCTTGCGTTATAGCCACACTTAAGAGAGCAATTTATAGAATTAATTATTAGTTTGTTGTAGATTAATTATAGATTAGTAGACAATTAATTTCTTCGAATTAGTTATTAGTTTGTTGTCTTCTTTTGAAATTTATAGAAGATTACCTACCAACAAATTTCTTGTTTTCTAATATATAGATATTCAAATTTGTCTAATAAAGAGTTTTATGTTAAAAAAAGTTCAAGTAAATACACATTAATTTTTGTAGTATAAATTTTATGATTTGCCAACAATGTATCCCTACATTCTTTCATTCTTTCCTTTTCTTCAGGTATGTACATCATACATAACACATTAATCTTTTTGTTATACTTTTGATGAGCTTTCTATGCTTTGTTTTTGTTATCTTACATTTATATCTAACATACCATCATTAACATCACAACAACAAAAAAGAAATATATAAAATAAGATAAAAATAATTAAGAAAATTATATGCATTTAAATCTGATTACTTTATCATATTACAAACCCACATGCAAATCATGAAGCAAAAAATAGATACCATTTTCTTCCAACAACTCCATATTTTACGATCAACAAATATATCATTTCCATACAATCAATATATATACGAAAGTTATACGGCATAATATTTTAAAATTTTGGCCAAATATATGATTGTTTTTTAAAATTGAGGAAAAATACATGAAAGTTTTCTTTCCTATTTGCAGTATAAAGCAAAATAAAAAAAAAAATATTAATTGATAATTAAAGCGACATAACTGCCGGCCATTTAATTTTATTTTTCTAATGTAAAATTAGAAGCACACATGTCTTAGTATAATAATGTTTGTTGCATTATCAAGTTGGACAAGTGGTGATTTAGTGTGGGACACGATCATGATTTTTAAAATCTTAATCATACATATTTGTCAAATTAATTTTTTTTTTACATGTACTAGCCAATATCTCTATTTGACGCTGCGTAGAACTGATGATTGTTCTATAGGCGTGCGATACCAATAATCTTCATAGATTAAAATTCAGAGAACACCAAAAACAAAGGGGAGAAACGTCTCTCCTTAATTTTTCATAACATAAATATTTTCCAGAAAAATTGTCTCCTCTTTTCACCCACATGCAAGCCGGGCAATATAACTACTACTCAATGCAAAAAATAATTAGGAAAGTTACTAATATTTGGTAACATATAATAGAAATAATGCAAATTACTTAAGCAGAAATTAGACAATGGTTAGCTGCTGTCCAGAGGCTAAATTCGGAAGTAAAAATTTAAATATAAAATATTACCATATAACTAAACTAAATAAATATTTTGCTGATTTTGTTTGCTGAAATTAAGCTTCTGGTTCGGATGCTCCTGCATCACTATTTTATCATTCGCAATCTATAACATTATAGAGAGAGATTGACTTATATGTTTTTGGTAGTTTTTTGGTCGAAATGCTACCGAACCAAATTTTAAATTTTATATTTGAAAACTTAGTATTATTTGATTCATCATTGACAATAAATTAGCTCATTCTAAATTTTAATTTTGCATTTTATTCAATAATTTTTTAAGATCAACTTATTACTCTATTGCACAGAAAAAAAATCTATAGCCGGCTTTTAATGTAGATTAATTATAGGTTGATTCTTGCGCTATAGCCATACTTAAGAGAGCAAATTTTTTAAAGATCAGATCTCAAACATACAAAATTAAAAGCCTCAAATCTCAAATACTCAAATATCAAATATCAAGAAATAACAATCCAAATATGTTGCACGCACGACAAAAAAAAAGTATTCGCTATACTTACAACTTTAAATTTGTGAGGAACAAATAAGACTAAAAATTCTATTTTTGTTTTGTTTTGTTTAAGATCGGTTGGCAATAGCTAATCCTACAATTATAATAATAAATTAAAAAATAAGGTTTAATGATTCGACATTTTTTTTAAAATTATTTTAATAACATTATTTTTCAAAGGGGCCATGTGAGGTTCAATTAAACAAATGTATATATGATAATGATATACTTGAAAAGTCAACAATAATGAAAACTCAGAAATTAAGCATGAAAAGACCATTACTTTCTCTGATATAATAATGGCACTACCTTAGCACTTTATTAACATAATAAAGTAGCTCATATAATAGAATTAATTATACCAATTGCATATCCATATAAATAGAAGCATATATATATGGGAGAAATAAATGTGTGAAACTGATATATAGAGGTAGCTAGTAAATATGGGACATGAAATGGCAAGTAATGATGAAATGGCAAGGCATAATGAGGTCAAAAACAACAAGTGGGGAGTTGATGGAGCAGTGCTGATTGTTTGCTTGGTGGCATTGCCTCTTCTAATTCTCTTTTTCTGGCAGCATGATGTAATGATTACTGTTCAGAAAGGTAAACATTAATTTGAGGCTTCATTAATCTTAATTTATTTGAGATTAGTCTTCGAATTAGTTTGTTGTTTTCTTTTGAAATTTATAGAAGATTACCTACCAACAAATTTCTTGTTTTCTAATATATAGATATTCAAATTTGTCTAATAAAGAGTTTTATGATTTGCCAATAATGTATCCCTACATTCTTTTCTTTTCTTCAGGGATGTACATCATTAATTAACATCACAATAATCTTTTTGTTATACTTTTGATGAGCTTTCTATGCTTTGTTTTTTGTTATCTTACATTTATATCTAACATACCATCATTAACATCACAACAAAAAATAGAATAAAATAAGATAAAAGTAGTTAAGAAAATTATATGCATTTAAATTTGATTACTTTATGATATTACAAACCCACATGCAAATCATGAACGAAAAAATAGATATCATTTTCTTCCGACAACTCCATATATATTTTACGATCAACAAAAATATCATTTCAGTATACAATCAATATAAGAAAGTTATACGGCATAATATTTTAAAATTTTGGCCAAATATATGATTGTTTTTTATAATTGAGGAAAAATACATGAAAGTTTTCTTTCCTGTTTGCAGTATAAAGCAAAATAAAAAATAAAAAATAAAAATAAAAATATATTAATTGATAATTAAAGCGACATAACTGCCGGCCATTTAATTTTATGTTTCTTATGTAAAATTAGAAGCACACATGTCTTAGTATAATAATGTTTGTTGCATTATCAATTTGGACAAGTGGTGATTTAGTGTGGGACACGATCAAGATATTTAAAATCTTAATCATACATATTTGTCAAATTAACATTTTTGTTTACATGTACACTAGCCAATATCTCCATTTTATCATTCGCAATCTATAACATAATGCTACTTTTTAAATTTAATTTGAACAATAAAAGAAACCACTAAAGAAAATGAAAAGTGCCCTACCTTATTATTTTATTTAAGATTAGTAGGCAATGCACTCCATAGGAAATATTTCATATATATGTTTAATGAAAAACGGTTGGTCATGCTTTTTTTTAATGGTATCATCTAAGAATGCATGCATGCTGCATAAGCAATCTACCATTAATTAGCTAGCTACCTAAAAAAAGTGCAACTTTGAACAATAAATCTATGATAACTTCACTAATTTACATGCAACTTTGAACATTTAAATTTATGATAGGTTAATTTAGCAACTAATTAATTTGAACCTTTAAATTTATACCAAGTTCATTTAGCAACAACTTTGAACTATAAGCTCTCTAAGTTGAGTCGCATTTGTTAGACTCGTTTGCTTGCTAAATAATTAAATAAACCTGTCACACGGTGGTCTTAAAAAAGACTAATTAATTTGAGATTTTTACATTTTGTAAGATAAATATTATATTTTAAAATACAGAGAACAAAATATGTAATTTGAAGGTTTCATAAAGGATATATATATACATGAAATTTTTATTTGTTCCTTTACAAGTCCTCGTAGCTCACAAAGTTTAATTTGATATCCAGGGTTGAATTATGGTGCCAATGAGACTTCTACTCCATCCAACAATAACTATCTCCATGGATTGATCCCCTCAAACTTTGACAAAGAATCATGTCTGAGCCGATACGAGTGGCCATTGTTCCGTAAATCAATTCTGCACATGCCATCTTCATACCTTTTGCACAAGCTAAGAAATTATGAACATCTCCACAAAAAATGCGGTCCAAATACGCCTCTTTATCAGAAGTCGATTCAGCAGTTGAACTCAGGTCACAGTAGTATAGAACCGATGGAGTGCAACTATGTGGTTTGGATTCCTAATAACGGGTTAGGTAACCGAATACTTACCCTTGCAAGTACCTTTCTCTATGCTATTCTCACCAATAGAGTTATGCTAATTCAAATGAATGATGGAATGGTTGATCTCTTTTGTGAACCATTTCCTGATACCTCATGGATTTTGCCTCCTGATTTTCCTATCAAAAACCTAAATAAGTTGAATGCTAACTCTAATGTGACATATGGTAACATGCTTGATAAGCATGTTATAATAAGCAATCATTCGATTAATACCGAGGTTGAGTCGTTGCCCTCTTATGTCTATGTCCATATATCATTTAATTCTCATGCTTCAGATAGGTTGTTTTTTTGCAATGATGATCAAATTGTCCTCCGAAAGGTCAATTGGTTGTTAGTAAAATCCGATCAATACTTTCTCCCATCTTTTTACTCATCAACACCTATGTTTGAAGAAGAACTCGACCGGTTATTTCCAGCAAAAGAGAGTGTGTTCTACTTACTAGCACACTATTTAATTCATCCCGGTAACAACGTCTGGGGATTAGTCAGGAGATACTACATGTCATACCTTGCCAAGGCAGACGAGAAAATTGGTGTACAAGTACGCGTTTTTTTTTTTACAAACGTTTCTTCTGATGTAATATTCCAACAGATCCAAAATTGCTCTAAAGTGGAAAGTGTACTTCCTGAACTTGATTTCAATGGAACAAGAACCTTCAAACCCGATGAGCAAAATCCTTCCAAAGCAATTTTAGTAGCATCATTGTATTCATATTACTATGAGAAGCTCAAATCCATGTACTATGAGCACTCAGTTAAAACCGGAGAGTTGGTGAGTGTTCACCAACCAAGCCACGAAGAAAAGCAAAAAACTAAGAACCAATCACACAATGAAAAAGCACTTGCAGAGATATATTTGCTTAGTCTTTGTGATGTGCTTATGACAAGTAGTTGGTCCACTTTTGGATCTGTCAGTTCTGGCCTCGCGGGGATCAAGCCGGTAATTTTAATGAGAATTCAGAATAAAAATATACCCGATATACCATGTGTTAGAGAAGCTTCAATGGAACCATGTTATATGTTTCCGGCAAAACCACGTTGCAAAGGAAAGACAGTTGATAAGGAAAAATTGCAACAATATGTGAAGAAATGTCCAGATTTTGATAATGGGATCAAGTTGTTTGACTAGATGAGTATATTTTTATGTAAGGATTTTATGAGAAGATCAAGTTATTTTTACTAGATGCGTGGTTTTTTGATCTAGGATTTGTTTCAGATGCAATGCAAAGCGCTAAATATTTTTTTATTACAGATTTGTTTGATTGAAAGAATTTGTAAGAGGTTATCATTACTTGTACACATTGAATTTGGAACATGAAATTAATTTGTTTTTCTTTAAGAAGTGAGTTATTATGATTAGTTTTTAAAAAAAAAATTCTCTATGAAGTGACTTGAGACTTAATATTCACCCTCTTGTGCACAATATTTACCCTCTTCATTTCCTTATCATTAGTCCTAGTAATAAACTTTTAAGAGACGCATTAAATGCGCAATATGGAATGTTCTCCTTCTCATTTAATTACGCAGTAAACTTTTGAGTGATGCATTAAATGCGCCTCCTACTTAGCCCTAAGCGATGGCTGAGATTGTAATGCATAGCCATAAGCGAGCCTCGTACTTAGCCCCAATTTTATTAACTGTGGTGCTACTATCAATTTAGGGTTGTTGTAGGAATACAAAAATCATGTTTAGTTGAATTAATTGGAGTTCTGCACCTACATTTATTCTTCAAGAACGTGAGAGTAAAAAGTGACTATCTGCAAAGGTATACTGATAGAAATGTGTTTTTTCTATTAGCGACGGGAGTATCCGTAAGGGTATACTGACAGTATCCGCGAGGGATACTGTCTCATTATTGTTGTTAACAAAAGCTATTGAGAATACATGGAATGCCAATATTGAGCTTTCTCTTATTTTGAAAGAATCTGAGTTACTGAGAATTCATGGCTATATATATCCTCAAATGCAAATGCTGATGGAGTTACACATCTGCTCCTGGCTACATGAAAATCTTCATTTTATTTTGTGGTGTTTTTTTATTTGAAACACATGGTACTACTTCCAAATGAGAAGGAAAAATTGTTGTAACAAAGAGAACAAAATAATTGTGTGATTTTTATGAACCAGTCAAAATAACACTGTACTGCTGAATTATCAATACTGCTCATTATTACTGGCAACCTATCATTGGTTTGAACGTGCTATAAAAAAAAAATGAAAATAATCCATATTACGAACCAGAAACTTGAACCGATTCGTCGCTCTGAGTTGTACATGCCGATTCTTCGTTCTTTTTCTTTCTTTCTTCCTTCTTGTTTCTATTTGTTTCGTTAAGAGCATCTTCATCCATTTCAAAACAAGGCCATGGATTTATTTAAAAAGAAGGCCCATCAGAAATGACTAAAACAATGAGAGCAATAGAAAAGGAAATTAGACGAGCCCATGTAAGGCCCACCAATTCACACAAGGCATAAATAAATGAAGGACGAATTTCATATATACACTTCAAAATTTAAGAATTATATATTATTCTTTTAATATTGCTAATATCATATTTGTCTTTTTAACTTTCAAAAACTTACAAATTTCTAAATTTATCTATTTTCTATTAAAATTCATTTTAAATTTATAAATTTCTCATTTTTATCTTTTATTGAAAATAAAATAAATATATATATGTAGCATGTGTAAGAAAAATATTCATTTTTTTTAATTTAAAATCACTTGACTTGAAGAAGGCTTCCTTCTAGGGGTGTCAATGAAACCCTTTTAACCGTTTACCCGACCCGTATCGTATTCGATAAGGGTATGGGGTATAAACTTTTTTTTTCTGTTAACTTAATGGATATGGGTATGAGTAGAGTGGGAAAAACGTGCTGTGCCGTGACTAACACGCCGTGACTTTGGTCACGTGCCGTGCCGTGCCGTGCCGTGCCGTGATCAAGTAAATTTTTCGCGTGCCGTGCCGTGCTGTGACAAAAATTACGAGGGGTGGTCACGGCCGTGACTCGCGTGCCGTGACTAAGTCGTGCCGTGACCAATTATGCATTAGTCACATTTGATCGCATTTAACGTTTTAAAAAAAATTGTGAAACAATTCTTTAAAATTCAAATGTTTTAATTGAAATTTAAATGTAAATATTTTAATTAAAATAAAATTATATCTTATAGGAAGGTATGTTAGTGTATTGCCTCGTGATTGCCGTGATTGGCGTGTCTTCCGTGTCTACCGTTCCGTGACTCGCGTGTCCCGTGCCGTGCCGTGCCGTGACCAAGACAATTTCCGTGCCGTGCCGTGCCGTGTCTTCTTTGCCAACAATTGGTCATGGCACGCGAATGGTCACGGTACGCAACACGCGAGTCACGGCACGTGACCGACACGCGTGCCGTACCGTTACCGTGCCGTTCCGTGACGGAGCCGGCTCCGGCGTGCCATTTTTCCCACTCTAGGTATGAGTAAGAAAAAAATTTGATTAGCTTATCGGATAAGGGTATAGGTAAGAGTTATTTTGCACTAATTACTCCATAAGGTAATTGATAAATATTAAATTATGATGATATTTTTTTATACACATAACTATATTTTTTTTGTTATTAAGTTAAATTGATTTATATAACATATTCTAACATGAGCTTGAAAATTGTCCAAGCCATTAAAGTTTTCCGGAAGCTTGTTAATTTACCTAATTCGCTTAATCAAATTATGTAATTATTTTTGTATTCAGATCATATGCAAAAGTTATCCTTCCTTTCGTTTGATTTTATTATGGTAGAATTTCTTGTTTTAGATTGATCGAATAATTCCCAAACAAATAGATATAGATTTATTTTTCTATAAGAGTTGTGCATTTAGATTTTAAAAAATTGTTAATTTATAGATTTATTTTAGGAAAGTTAATTTATATATTTTATAATAGAAACAATATGTTTGGCCGTTAACAATGTTAAATGGTAAAAAATATATATATATAATGCATACAGTTTTGGGTTATTTATAGTTTACGAGAAAAAAAAAAACTATATGAAAAGTGTCCCCAAAACTGTAAACTCTAAATTATAAATGCAGCATAAAAAATACAGTTAAACCAGCATACAACTGTTTAAAAAACACGTATATGAAAAATTGTATTTTTTGCATGATGAATGCATGCTTAAGCCATGAGTTCAACATTTGGCTATATATAAAATGCAAAGACAATAGCAAAATATTTGTTAAGAATTTTACAACCAAATAATTTTAAAATTTACTAAAATGTATAACACATACTTCGAAATAATAATTAATATTTACTTGATTAGAGGATATTAGAGGATAATTAATACAAATAATGAGATTTAATAGTTGATTTTTATTCCTTTTAGTTATTTTCTCTTTATTGAATGGATCAGATCAGGTCGACATTGTGTCAACCAAATTTGAGGTATGATACTGTTTTTGGATAAATTTCAATTGAAGTAAAAAATGATAACATATTTGTAAAAGTTAGAACAACCAAACTTGTCATGTCAAATAATAAATATTGGCATAACTTTTGACTAGCTAGAAAGACTACATATAAGGGTCTGTTCGGAGGTGGCCATTCCTGAGGGATTTTTGGGAAAAAACATGGTAATAGGAACTTTTTCAAGTAAGGTGTTTGAAGACTTAGTATTAATTCCGTTTTGCAATTCTTGATAGGATTTATTCCCAATTTTTGCCTTCTCACTCGTGGGCAAAAAAAATTGACTCAGAGCTCTGATTATTTTCCCAAAAGCTGGAGCTGCTAGCTCAACTCTCAAAATTTTGTATTTACCAAAGAAAAAAAATGAGCAACTAAAATACTTGAACTGCTCAAACAAATACTAAAATTCAAGAATAATTTTAACTTAATTAAAATTAACAATCAAGCTAAAAATAAAAATTAATTAATCATATTAATCATATTAATCATAATCAGTGATTAGTATTAATACACTTAATATAGTTTAATTGTAGTATTACATCTTCTATAAAAAGAAAAACAAATTAACATCCTAACAAATTTCCTATGCATTTGCCGAACGGAATGAGAGTAGGTCCGATGCCCATCGGACCTACCTTGGTTCGATGGGTGTGATGACCATCCGATATGCATCAAGATTCGTGTTCTCTGCATCAAAATCCGTGCAATACTTATCAATTCCCGTGCGCATAGATCTTGATGCTAATCGTACGGTGATAGTGCTAATTGAACCTAACTCTAGGTCCGATGCCCATCGGACCTACTCCTATCTCTTGCCGAACACCTATATTCTAAAATTTCCCATAGGTTAAATAACTTTGGTTTTGACAAATTGAAATTCTTATTCCCATATTAAAAATTATCATTCCCACAAAATTGCCATGTTGCCGAACAGGCCCTAAATCTTTATTCATTGGTTCCATGAATCTGTGCAGATTGATACTTGATCACAGTGGAGCTCTTAATTTGTTAGCTGTTGTTTCATTGTCAATTGTTGCTTCATGCCGGCAAATCACAATCCAGATCACTGTCAAAGGTGATGAATTTAGCGCTCTCACAAAAAAACTACCAACAATGTCAACGTTGGAATTTCACAAAGCAGAAACACAATATTTTAAATTGTAATAATTAACATTTAATTATTATATTCTACAAAATATAAAGATTTGCTCCAATACACCACATTTATGTGAATTTTTTTAAAATTGATATTGACCATCAGATAAACTATAAGAACAATATTGGAAAACTAAATAGTTACAAACTCGGTATGAATTCTTATTATAAAGAAAATAAGAGAAGGAAATATTTCCTCTTTAGCCAACCTTGATTCTCAAAAAATATTATGGTTTCAATAATATCCTTGTCAGAAGACTTTCTGATTAAACAAAAGTCATCCTATCAAATCTATTATATATATATATATAGTGCTGGGCTTAGCTACTTCATGGAGTAAAACGACTTGGTGCTCCACGCCTCATTATTTTCATTTTGAAAATCCAAACGACCGATCCGAACCGCTCAAGTTGTTCTCCATATTGATATGTGCTTGGAGACCAAATTTTACATTTTTTGGAATTTTTTTACTATTTATTAAGCCACTTTGAAAATCACTGATCTGGCGGTCCAGAAATTTTTACTGTTTTTTACTGTTCATAAGGATTTTCAGATTTTCAAAGTAGCTTAATAAATAGTAAAAAAATTCCAAAAAATGTAAAATTTGGTCTCCAAGTACATTTCAATATGAAGAACATGTTGGAAGGTTCGAATCGACTATTTGAACTTTGAAAATGAAGATATGGCGTGAAGTACAAAATCGTTTTACTTCATGAAGTAGCTAAGTCCATCTCATATATATATATATATATATAATCTTTATAAGTCTTGCTACAGTATATTCTACAGTAACAATGACATGTGGGTCCACAAAACAGAAATATTTTATTCTCCTTTTTAATTTTACCTTCTCAACTCTCTCCTCTTGCTTTTCTAGCTTGTTCCAGAGAGAACCACTGAACTCCATGCTTCCAATGTCTTTCACCCTTCCTTCCCTTCCGTCAAACTCAAGTTTTCGCTCTCTCCTGCTCTCTCTTTCTCTCTCTCTCTCTCTCTCTCTCTCTCTCCTCTCTCTCAGAGTCTTCTGAAGAGGCGATTGAACTTCCATTTCTTTATGACTGCGCTCCTAGGGTTTGTTTCTTTATTTTAATCTCTCTCAAATCAATCGAGTGATTTCAGTTTCGCCTTCTTCTTTTCTCTCAGATTAGAGTACAAACCTAATTTTTCCTGTATTGAATCGAATTTAAGTCTTTTTGGAGTTCAGACCCCAACAGAGTTGTTAACCTTCATTTTTTTTGGGTAATGTTCTAAATTGGTGCTGTGTGACAAACTTTATTCTTTGATTTCGCTACTAAAAATTAAAAACCCAAAGAGCATACCTCTCTTTATAACATCTGATTTCTTAAGGTGTTTTCAGATAGCTTCGTTTCAAAATAAACTTTTTAAAGTACTAATTTTTTGTTCATTTTTAATGCAAGGTTAGTTAACAGCAAAGCTTCAGCTTCTAGTTAATAATAATCGTCAAATTTTTTTAGTGTACTAGAGACTCAAGCAAGCAAAGATAAAATAAAAATGTTAAATAAACCTCCAATTAGGGGTGTTCAAATGGTCTATTTGGTTGAAACTAAATTAAAATAGACTAACCATACTTTTTTCTGTTTTTTAAAGACCCAACCGAACTGATAGGGTCATGTTCCACAGGCCCTTTTACTTATTCTAAATTGGATCATAAACGACTGGGATTTGGACCTCTCTAAGAGGCCAACCCGAAGTCATATGAAAAGCCCAAAGATTCACCAAGTCGGGGCCCAATACAGCGGCCTCAATATAACCTTAAATGGAGTTCATGCTAACCGACATACGGGATGATAGTGGAAACGGCTAACTTAATGCCTCCCATCCCAGTAACGGCTGACATAACTACCCACGTCCTCCATAACTGCCCGAGATGGCAGTTATGGCTGGACTATATAAGGTAGTGATTCTCACGAATCAGGGGAGACTTTTCCAACTACGAGAGAGATCACACAGGATAGAGTCCGAATCTCTCACAATCCACCCCGAGTTTATAACTCCATTCACATCTCGGCCTGCCATCCCTTGGCAGGACGAACTCAACTCAGCCCACATTTCCATACGGCCTCATCTCCCGAGATAGGACGTATCACGAACCATCCAAATTAAGATGGTTAACCGAATAAGAACCAAACCATTTAAACCGGTTTATATTTTGATTTATTCGGTTGAACTGAATAATAGAAAATTAAATTTAAAAAAAATCAAAAGACAAAACATATATCAATACATTAGTAATTTTATAGAAATAAATATCAAGATAACATTATACACATTATTCAATTTCATATAAAATATGTAAATGCTTTAAAATATTGAAACCAATCAAAATGGAGTAAGCAATGATTGAATGAAACAACATATAAATCATACTTGAACCATTATAGTTCGGTTGGTTCCGTTAGTTGGTTTTCAAATATCTAAAATAAACCGATCCATTTAAACTGAAATAATTTTAAAATTCAACCAAATTTATTCATTTAAACCGAATTTTCTTTATTCAGTTGAAAACCAAACAAATCGAACTGAATTTTTTCTCAAGACCAAACATGAAGTGCTAAAAAATAAAGTTTGTTTGGAGATTTTAGAAGAATAAGAATTACAATGAGGGGTTATCCTCGGCTACCTGAAAATCTTCATTTTATTTTGTAGATTTGTTATTATTATACTAAATGCAAGATCTTAGGGAATTTTCCTACGGAGATTTGAATAAAAGAAAATAATAAATAACAAAGTACAGTATCTTTCTTATCAGTTGCCACTTTAACAAAAAAAACCATAGAGTGAGGCTACGGTACTATGCATAGCACGGATTGGTCCGTGCTACGGCTCAATATTTAAGTTTTCAAAATCCTAACGGTCGATCCGAACCGTTCAACATGATTATAAAATAAATATGTATTTGCAAACCAAATTTTACATTTTTTTAATTTTTTTTACTATTTTTTTTAGATAGGTAGAAAATCACTTGATCTGAAAATTCTGGACCATCTAAAAATAGTGATTTTCTACCTATCTTAAAAAATAGTAAAAAAATTTGAAAAAATATAAAATTTGGTTTGCAAGTACATATTCATTTTATAATCATGTTGAACAGTTCGAATCGACTATTAGAATTTTGAAAACTCAAATATTGAGCCATAGCACGGACCAATCCGTGCTATGCATAGTACCGTAGCCTCTCTCAAAACGATATGCCTACAAAAGATATTATATCAACTTTTTTGTGGTAGAAGGTAATTGTCACTTTTTAATTTCGTTTATAGAGGCCATGTGCCTTAAAAAATATGTTAAATCAACTTTTTGTAGAAGAAGGCCCACCATGGTAGCCTGCTATTGGATCTGTTACATTAAATGTATGTATGGTTTTTTTCTTGCTAAAAGAAGGCATTTGAATGTGAAGTTGAATAAGTGACATCTTTCAAGGATAATGTTTTCCCAAACAAAATTGGCTAAAATTATTTGGGGGTGTCATTAATTACACCGCAAGTTGAGTACTAAATTTTAATTTATTTTGTAAATTATCTCACACAAGTTAGTCTGATTTTTAAAGAAAATTGATCTTTCTTATTATGTTTTTTCTAAATACTCAATTTGGTTAAACTGTGCACAACTGAAACTCGCTTTAGCTGAAATTAAAGGCTTATTAAGCCTTAATTGCATAACTCTAGCAGATATTTGAACAATATGTATGGAGAATAGCAAGCTAATTAGGGCTTAATTTCTGGATCAAACAAAAAACCATACCATTCAAGTATCACCTGGCACTTCAGTATTCATTAATTAATTTTGTCACAGAAACACATAAAAGAAAGAAAAACAGTGCCTAACTATGAATTATAGCAAACAAAATTTCCAAGTTTGTTTCCCAGAAAAATCAGATGTGAACCCATGGGTTCAAGTGCTTGCGAATTTTGTCCAAGTTTATCTAATTATTTATAGTTTTTATAAAAAATATTTAAAATTTAAAATTTTCATTTTACTTTTTATTAAAAAATAAAAAATATGTAATCTGTGTAAGAGAAATATTTATCATTCTTTACAAAATTGCTTGACTTGAGGAATGCTTCTTTTCCATTAAACTCTCTTAATCCCATCTCTTCCTTATCCTTTGATTCCCTTCCATGTTTATATTTACAATTTATCTTTCTCAAATGAAATTTAAAAATTCAATCGATTGCAGCCATTTTTTTAAAATAAAAAGTAGTCAGTGAGGCTACCCGTTTCATTGATATGAAACAAAATCTTACACTATTTGCAATTACATAACTATCCAAATTACCAAACATAAAAAAAAAAACCCATAGGAATATTTTGGTCTCAGCATTCCTGTACGGTCTCATCGCTGTTACCTTATGCGTTACAGTCTCTCCGAATTGCATGAAAAGTTGCTTAAAATTAATAATTTTATTTTTAAATTTTTAAATTTTTTATAAATATAAATTTTCTAATTAAGTTTTATTAATGTTGTAACAACAAGTAAAAACAACATGGATGTCTTCTACCGTGATCAAATTCAAGTTATGGCATACATTTTTTCATGCTTTCTATTCAATCTCGATTATATTTCAGTTGGTACGGCAGGAGGCAGTAGATAGACTAGCTTAGGTTTCATGAGGGGTGGCGTTCCTGATTCCTATTCCCGTTCAATGTAATTATAACATTCTCATTCACATTATTTAGTTTTTAATTTTATTTTTTGTAGTATAATCAGATGTAGTAGTTTCTCATTGATTTCTCAGCGGGTTGTTCTTTTTGGAGGCTGCTGGTACCAAAGCGGCATTAAAATATTTGAGATAGAGTAATGGGAGTTGACAAAGTTCCGTCACTGTCAAGCATTTTGAATTTAGTACTTTTTAAGTCATTCAATCTCTAATCATTTCAAAAATCATGTTATTTAGTTCTCAATTTATTTGAGAAATTGATGCTAAAATCATGTAAGAAATTACTGTATTCGATATTTTGTTTTACAGTATTCGATTTCACTTTTGAAAGAAGAACACGATGGAATTTGTATTCTTCGGCGAAGATTGACGATATTCATCATTTTTGATTTGGATTGAAGGCCAGCATTGAAATCTAAATTCAGTGAGTTATTTACTGATTTTAATTTACAGGATTCATGTAATAGGTTTACAGGTTGTAGTAATTCGTTGACAGAATTTATCTGTTAGGTTTAAAGGCTCTCTATATAATTTTTTAGAATCTGTTTCACAGTTTGACAGTATATTACATGATCTATATATGCATTGTATTTCTTTGCTTTATTTTACTAGATATTTTTCACATTTTTCCAATATATATGTGCAAAAGCTTACAACATATATGCAATAGTTAGAAGATATGTTTTATCAGTGTTTCTAATTTAAATTTTCAGTATTTATCTAATAGGTTTACATGATATATACAGTGTTTTACATGATATATATAGTGTTTTACAAGATATATGAAAAATTTATAGGATTTGTTTAACAGTTTTACTGATTTAAATTTTCAGTATTTATCTAATAGGTTTATATGATATATACAGTGTTTACATGATATATTAATCAGGTTTAAATGTTATGCACATTATTTTATAGGATATACTTAACAGTTTTACATGATATAACTATTATTTTACAGGATATATGTGTTGTTGCAAGCAATACTCTTATTATGCTATTTGACTAATTTGCAAAACATACAATAATTGAATTTAACAATTTCTTGGAGTTAAGATATTTCACAGGTTCAAGATAATTGGAATTGCAATATGGATCAGTTGACCTGAAGAAATCATCAAGACATTTATCAAGAATTCAAATTGTAAAATTATAGACTTGGTAAAATAGATTTGATGTTGAAACAGGGAACAATCGTTACCAACGATTATATAATAGTTGTAACGATTATAAAAACTGCACAGAAAATCAAATTTCCAGAGAACAATAGTTACCAACGATTAGACAATCGTTGTAACGATTATAATAGTTACCAACGATTATATAATAGTTGTAACAATTATCAAATTCTCGCAGAAACTCAAATTTGGCTGAAACCCTAATTGCATATAAAATACTAATCGTTATAACGATTAGACAAACGTTGGTAACGATTGTAGGCAGACTGCTCTTTCCGAAGCTGCCTCTATAAATAGAGCAATTAGGTTTTCTCCCAAAAGCAAGGAGCCGCCCCATCTTTTAAAAAGCGATTTTTCTGTGTGCTTAAGTCCCTCCATTGTTGAGAGAGCTTAGAACTTCAAAATCCCTCAAACAACCTCAAATCTACTTCACTAATCTTGAGTTAGATTAGGTTAGAGTAAGTTTTTGAGTGTTTCTCTTGAGAATCTAAACTTAGAGACTTCGTTCTCTACTCGAGTTGGCCGTGTGACTTCCCGTTGATTGTAAGGGCTCACCGGTTCACAAGTTGTAACCTTTCTCATTGGGTAATAGAAAGGCGCACCAAGAAGCGGTTGCGACGCCCCGGAGACGTAGGCCATTTTGCCGAACTCCGTTAACATCCCGCGTGTCAATTTTCTCTAAACTCATCTATTTATTTTATTTGCAATTATTTACAGTTTTAAAAGAATATTAGAGGTGCCTTAGGGACAACAAAGTAGTATCAGAGCGAGTTACTCAAATTAAGACTCACTTAATTTGAATTTTATCGATCTAAAAATGGCATCAAATAGATTTGTGAAGGAGCCCCCAACTTTCGGTCTTACAACCAAAAACTTTAGTCATTGGAAGAGAATCATGATTAACTACCTAAACATTCTTGAAGTTTGGGATATTATTGAAAAAGGGTATACACCAAAATTTGAGTTAGATGATGACAAAACCCAAACTCCCGCATCCAAATTAGAAAAGAAAAAGAATGACAATGCGGTTAATGCAATATTAAATGCGGTTAGTGAATCGGTTGCCTTGATATTTGGTAACTTGACTAGTGCCAAAGAAATGTGGAACGCCCTTATAAATCGGTATGAGGGTAACTCTCAAATCAAAAGAACTAAAATAACCGGATTAGAAACCAAATTTGAAACATTTAGGGTAGAAAATGGTGAAACCATTGAAGATATGTATAATAGACTCATGCATATCCAAAATGAATTTATCGAATTGCAAGAACCGCTTTCTAACGATAAAATTGTAGGAAAGCTTTTACGAGTTATGCTTAGGAGACCTAAGTGGGAAAGCCTAGTGAGTGCCTTAGAAGCAATTCAAGGGACACACATCATTTACACTGGATGAACTTTATGCACATTTTCGAAGCTTCGAAGAGAAACTTTTACAATCCAGTGAACTAAAGCAAGAATTCAAATAAAAAACCGTAGCCTTCTCGGCACAAAATCATAACCATGCTAGCTCCTCAAATACCCGTCTATCAAATGACCAATTTATAAACGAAATAGATCATGAATCCTCCAAAGATGCCCTTCTCTTATCCAAAATGTTCCAAGGAATGCTTGATTTCGAAAGAAAATACAACAAGGAACGTGAAGAAGAAAACAAAAGAGTAGTGTGCTTTGCATGTCATAGGGAAGGGCACACCATCCAAACATGCTTCAAACTATTTCCCCATTTGAAGAACAAGGATGGTGAAGGGCAACACGACCGAAGGCCAAAACAAAAATACGATAGATACAAAGGCAAGAAGAAGGCAAAAGCAATGCAAGCCATGTGGAGCATAGACTCCGATGAAAGTGATGTAGAGGAATCCGACACGGAGTCGGGTAATCAACAAGAGATCAACCTTGCATTGGTAGCAAGTGTGGATGAAGGTCCGTCAACAATCGATGTGGACTCAATCATTGCAAACAAGAACATCACCGACGAGACCACCATTGAATTTCTCAAAAATCTTGCAAAGTCAAGGAATAACAAGGAGGTGGATGATACGAATGAAGCCTCAACAAGCTCCGCTAATGAGGTACATTTTGACTCTGACTTTGAAGGTTGTGAGTCCGAAAATGAATTGACCAATGACCAAATAGAGACCAATGAACCCGAAATTGATTTGAACAATAATTGGATAATTACCAATGAGACAAGCACTTTCGTGAATGAGATACTAACACATCATAATGCACCTAGGTTGCTTGATAAATCAAAAAGGGTATTGCGTGAAAAGGAATGTATCATACAAAATTTAAAATCTAAACTTCTTGATTTTGAGTCCAAAGTCAAAGAATTAGAAATGGTACTACTTAATTCACATTCTTGTCAATCACATTTAGGTGAAATAGAAATTCTAAAAGTGAAAATACAAAATTTGAAAATCGAAAATTTGGCTCTAAGGTCCCCAAATGAATTCACTAATCATATCAGTTTAGATCTTGATGAGGTGGATAGAATATTTGAGAAACGACGATATCCAAATGATAAGTCGGGTTTTGGATACAAGAAGGATCATTCCTCATTTGAGTCTAAAATTTCCGCAAACCTAAAAGAGAAAAGGGGAAACATAAACAAAGTAAAAGATAAAGATAACCAAAGTAGAGTTAAGTATGGGTTTAATTGCAAAAAGTTCATGGATAAATATAATGTTCAATACAATGGCAATCGCACATTAATTCCACAAGGGAAACAAATTCAAACCTCAAATGCTAAAATTATTCAAAAGTCTCAAAATTATGCATTTAGGTATAGGTATAATTACAAAAATTATAAGAACAAAAACAATTTTGAAAATAGTAATAGGAGCACATTCATTCCAAAAGGGTCAAACAAAACTTATTTCAAAGGACCGGATGGATGGTTTTATGAACTTAAAAACAAAAATGCTTTACAAAATAGAACTCAAAGAAATATTTCGACAAAAGATGTTCCCCAACATCACAATAAATTTATTTCTAACAAAAATAAAAATCTTTCATCTAGCGTTTCAAATCGGCCGGTCAACAATCATAGGAATCAAATTCAAGAAGTGAAAGATGAATTTAAAGCCACTTTCAAACATGGTTCATGCAATATCAAGCAATCGGTGACATTTTGTAACTATTGTTGTAAGATTGGCCACACCTCCTTAGAATGTAGGTTTAGGAAAGGAAACAACAATTCAAATGTTGTTTGGATTCCTAAAGCTAAACTAGCTTAAAGTTGTATTTGAAATCTCTCCAAATAACCAAAATTGCTAAAACTATTAAAAATGGGGAGATTACAACAAGGTATATGTTAATTGCTAATATATACTCTTGTAGGTGTGTTTGATTACAACTCAAAAAGAAAATGCTTGATCATTGATAGTGGATGTTTACACTGTATGACTTGAAATTTTAGCACATGAATATATATTTTTTTGGTTTCTTACATGTGCTATTTGCGACACATGCATTATTATGGTATAATTGGAGATCTATGTCTACATTGCTATATTGATTTTGAATGCATTTATTATTTACATATACGGTGGTGCTATATAAATTCCTCAATATTTTGTCGTTGTTTTAACTATCATATATTCCAAAATTGAGGGGGAGTGCATATTTTGAGGGGGAGCACTCACAACTTGCGTTATATTCTTCCCTTTTGTCGATTTCCAAAAGGGGGAGAAATTGCAAGACATGCAAAAACGACAATTGGGAAAATCAAATTGGGAAAAATTGATTTATGCACTTACTTGCAATGTATGTTTTGCAAATCGTCAAAAGGGAGAGATTGTTGTTGCAAGCAATACTCTTATTATGCTATTTGACTAATTTGCAAAACATACAATAATTGAATTTAACAATTTCTTGGAGTTAAGATATTTCACAGGTTCAAGATAATTGGAATTGCAATATGGATCAGTTGACCTGAAGAAATCATCAAGACATTTATCAAGAATTCAAATTGTAAAATTATAGACTTGGTAAAATAGATTTGATGTTGAAATAGGGAACAATCGTTACCAACGATTATATAATCGTTGTAACGATTATAAAAGCTGCACAGAAAATCAAATTTCCAGAGAACAATAGTTACCAACGATTATATAATAGTTGTAACGATTATAAAAACTGCACAGGAAATCAAATTTCCAGAGAACAATAGTTACCAACGATTAGACAATCGTTGTAACGATTATAATAGTTACCAACGATTATATAATAGTTGTAACGATTATCAAATTCTCGCAGAAACTCAAATTTGGCTGAAACCCTAATTGCATATAAAATACTAATCGTTATAATGATTAGACAAATGTTGGTAACGATTGTAGGCAGATTGCTCTTTCCGAAGCTGCCTCTATAAATAGAGCAATTAGGTTTTCTCCCAAAAGCAAGGAGCCGCCCCATCTTTTAAAAAGTGATTTTTCTGTGTGCTTAAGTCCCTCCATTGTTGAGAGAGCTTAGAACTTCAAAATCCCTCAAACAACCTCAAATCTACTTCACTAATCTTGAGTTAGATTAGGTTAGAGTAAGTTTTTGAGTGTTTCTCTTGAGAATCTAAACTTAGAGACTTCGTTTTCTACTCGAGTTGGCCGTGTGACTTCCCGTTGATTGTAAGGGCTCACCGGTTCACGAGTTGTAACATTTCTCATTGGATAATAGAAAGGCGCACCAAGAAGCGGTTGCGACGCTCCGGAGACGTAGGCCATTTTGCCGAACTCCGTTAACATCCCGCGTGTCAATTTTCTCTAAACTCATCTATTTATTTTATTTGCAATTATTTACAGTTTTAAAAGAATATTAGAGGTGCCTTAGGGACAACAATATGCTATTGTTTTCACTGATCTCTTGTTATCTGAATGTCTAATTTTACAGTATATATACAATTGTTTTATAGGATGTAATATAGACAATTATAGTGTTTTATAACATATTGTTATACTTCATTGTATCTTTTTAACTGCATATATTCAATAGTTACAGGATCTGTTTAATAGTGTTACTCATTTAAATTTGCAGTATTTATCTAATGGATTTACATGATATATATTGTTTTTACAGGATCTATGGAAAATTTACATAATCTGTTTAACAGTTTTACTGATTTTAATTTCTAGTATTTATTCAATAGGTTTACAGGATATATACATTGTTTTACAGGATCTATCAATCAGGTTTAAAGGTTATATATAGTATTTTATAGGATATCCTCAACAGTTTTACAGGATATATGTATTATTTAACAGGATATATGCATTGTATTGAAGTGTATTGTTTTTATAAGATGTATGAGTTATTTTACAGGATTCATACAATAGTTTTTTAAGTTATATGAGTTATTTTACAGTATTCATACAGTATTTTTATAAGATGTATGAGTTATTTCACAGGATTCATATAATAGGTTTATAAGATGTATGAGTTATTTTACAGGATTCATACAATAAGTTTATAAAATGTATGAGTTATTTTACAGGATTCATGTCATACTTGAAGTTATTTTACATTAAAAATGTTGATATTATTTTTTTCTTTCAGCTAACGCTTCTTGGAAAGATCTTGGCATTATTTATCAGAACCGCCCAAAGCAGGCACCAAAATCGATGGACTGTACTATTTTTTGATGCGCTATGTGTACAATCTGATCACTGAGATGCCTATGAACTTTATACAAATAATTTTATGATGTATATATTTTACTTTCAAATACCTGTAGGCTTCCATTTCACCAACAGTAATATTTCCTGATATTACATATTGTATAAAGAGAGTAGTGTACCCCTGATAACTGATATTACATATTCATCATTCATCATTAATTTCATAGTATTTTACATACTTCATAAGTAATTTCACAATATTGACATACAATTTTACAGTATTAACAGAGTTCTTTTACAGTATTGTTTCATTCATCATTCATCATTAATTTCACAGTATTTTACATACTTCATAAGTAATTTCACAGTATTGACATACAATTTTACAGTATTCACAGTGTTGTTTTGCAGTATTTGTTTCATTCATCACTCATCATTAATTTCAATATTTGGCATACTTCATAAGTAATTTCACAGTATTGACATACAATTTTACAGTATTCACAGTGTTGTTTTGCAGTATTTGTTTCATTCATTATTCATCATTAATTTCAGTATTTTACATACTTCATAAGTAATTTCACAGTATTGACATATAATTTTACAGTATTCACACAGTTGTTTTACAGTATTTGTTTCATTCATCATTAATTTCATAGTATTTTACATACATCATAAGTAATTTCACAGTTCTGGCTAATTGTGCTAACCTTTGCGCCCTATCATTTTCCTCTCTACTGATGTGCATAAATCTAAATCCCTTACAAATCTTTTTTTTTGTAGGATGACATTTCTAAAGAACGTGTCGTTCTAGCAATGAAGCTCCTCACGCATCCAAATAATTCGCATCAGCGGTGTATGAAGTAACCATCCAAATATTGCAATGATTGAACAGCTTTTTGTTTGTGTTTGATGTTAGATACATGTTGTGTATTTTTGGTATTGGAATATGTGGGTCAATTTGTAATACACTCTATGCTTTAAATTTATAAAACCTTAATACACAATGATAGATTGGTTGCAAGCATACAACCTATCCTTGTAGTAAAATAGGTATCGATCCAAAGATAACGGGAGAAATTACTTTCTACTAAATAATTAATTCTAAAATAATGCAATTAAAGTAAATGGGGGGGTTTTGTTAAAAACTGGAATGGTGGGTTCAATACCCGAATTGGAGTTGAAACAAAACAAAACAATTCTAAACAAATAATAAAAAGGAGTTTGTAATCAAAGAGATGGAATCTAAGGGCTATCGGCTCTCAATCCCTTGATCAAATTCACATTTACTTGGTTTCTAAATTCATGTTTGTTATTTTGGGGTTTCTAAACCTAATATGTCAAAAAGGGTCACTTTTGTGAATTAATGACGTGTCTAGATAGTTCGGATTTCACGGTTAAGTTCCTCACCCTAATTATCTAGACCATAAGCATATGTTTAGCCTAATTTATTCCCAAACACCGACACTTCACGATTAAGTCCTTCATATCAAAATTCGGTTCAATCTTAGGGGTCCCAATTGAATATGAGGCTTCACGATTAAGTCATTCGCCTCAATTCAACCATTGGTCTTATGGTTCCGGATTAAGAAGTAGATTTGGTCATTTCTAATCTCAATCCTAGGATTATTCATGCAAGTAATTTTGTTCTATCAATTCTTTGATCCTAACACCTTAAGTTGGTTAAACCTAACCGGGACACTAATTAATAATCCACAAATCACTTAAGCACATGAATTAGAAAATTACCAAGACCAATCAATTAACAAACAATCATCACATAGAAATATTATCCAAGTAAAATAGAATCTAATACAAGTTCATGAGTTTAAGCCTAAGCCCCTAGAGAGGAATCTAGCCCCTCATGGGTGCAATAACATCCAAGAGATACAAAAGAGTAAACATGACTAAAAAAACTAGATAAACAAATAAGAGAAGAGAATACACCAATCTCCTAGTTTGCTGCCCTTGTCTTCAATGTTTGCTCGCTCGAATCAAGCCTTCAATCCGTTAATCCAAAAGCCTTTGATCTTGTGAAGAGGAGAGAATAAAAATGGAGAGGTTTCGAAGAAAAAGAACTTAGGAGCAAGGTGGAAGATGAGATCCCCTTCTCCTGCTGCCTCTCCCCTCTTTAATAGCCAATTTCGTCACTCCCCCAATCAATCCCGAAATCTGGCAGCAGTTATGAGAAGATCCCTCAAAATCAGGCTGAATTGGCGCTGGTGCGGCCTTCACAAAATCCGTGCGGCCCGCACAAAATGGGGAGTTGGCCGAAAACTGCGCGGAGGAAAAAGGGATTTGTGCGGCCCGCATGAAATTCCTTCAGGCCGCACGACGACCCGCAATACTCTCTGACTTGGCTGAGCAAAACTTGTGGATTTCCGACTTTTATTTTCGGATGAATTTATTTTTGTGCGGCCCGCATAAAATTTTCTGCGGCCCGCACAAACTCGCAGAATTGCTCCTTTTTGCTTGATTCGTACAAATTAGACAAGGCAACAACAGTAACTTGGTTCTTGAATGAATTCTCTATTAAATTAGGGTAAAACACAAGAAATTTGGTACAATTTAGAGGTAAAACCTTAACCGAAAGTATATATAATTGAGGCTTATCAATACAGTTAATGTTTGATACAGTTGAAAATATTTGTGAATAGTGAAATGGTAAATGGTATAGTTGATGGTGAAATGGTGAAATGAAATGGTTAAATGGTACAGTTGATTTTAATGAACTTTTTGTGTTGAAATGGTACAGTTTATGTTGTGGTGAAATGGTACAGTATATGAATATTTTGTGACTGGTGTCATTTTATAGTTGTATATGATGTTTTTATAGTTTCATTTGTCAAATTTACAGTATTGAAATCTTGTAGTTAACATCTGTTATATTTATAGTTTGCATCTGCTAATTTTATAGTATTGAAATCTTATTTTACATGATATATATCCATATATAAATATTAATAATTGAAGAAAAAATGATGAATTTAAAAAAAAAATTCAAATTTTTTTTTTATTTTAATTTCAAAAAAATAAAAATTTAATTTTGATGCATAAAAGTTAATTTTGCATAATTTTAAGTGTAATTTGTAAATAACAACAAGTTTTAGAAGTGTGTTTTTTAAATCTTCTAGAAGCTTGAAGTACAGCCGTAACAGTTTTGGAAGTGGTTTGTGTTAAATCTTCTAGAAGCTGAAAGTACAGTTGGAAGTACAGTTACTTTTCTAGTTCCTAACAGTTTTTAACTAACTTGGGTAAAAACTGGGTTGTTAGAATTTTGAACTAGGTATTATGCATGATTTGTTGTTGAAGTTACAGTATTGATTATAGTATTTTACAGTATTCGCGCAAGTCAAATGACAGTTTTTTTGGGTAAAAACTGGGTACAACTCTTTGGGTACAATTAGTCGGACCCTTATCAAATAATTGTATTTTATCTCATCTAGCTAGTAGAAGATTCGTTTTCTTAAAAAAAATCATCCATAGTTTACTCTTTCAAATAAATAGAATTTATTCCTGATATTACGAGAGTTTCTAATATGTGGCAGTTTCTAATTCAATTTTAAAAATGTGTGAAAGTTTTTTATTTAGAAATTACGTATTAAAGTTTTTTATTAAGAAACTGTTTATATATAACAAAACTGCATGCCATGTGAATTAGACAAGTTATGTGAATTAGACAAAACTGCATGGGTAATATATATATAACATGTCCCATGCTATGTGAATGGATTGTATAATTCTTAATTTAAACATTTGTACCAATTCATTCCACTAGGGTTTTCAATTGCACAGCCTACCTCTTTCAAGGGATCTAAATATCAACCTTCTCTATATAGTTCATGCTTTAGGAGCTTTGGGAATGGATTGTATAATTCTTTATGAGTGAGGCTATGGTACTATGCATAGCACGGTTGGATCCGTGCTATGGCTTCAAATTTGAGTTTTCAAAATCCTAACGGTCCATCCAAACCGTTCAACATGATTATAAAATGAATATGTACTTGCAAATCAAATTTTACATTTTTTCGAATTTTTTACTATTTTTTTAGATAGGTAGAAAATCACTTGATCTGAAAATTCTGGACCATCCAAAAACAGTGATTTTCTACCTATCTAAAAAAATAGTAAAAAAATTTGAAAAAATGTAAAATTTGGTTTGCAAGTACATATTCATTTTATAATCATGTTGAACGGTTTGGATGAACCGTTAGGATTTTGAAAACTCAAATTTGGAGCCGTAGCACGGACCCATCCGTGCTATGCATAGTACCATAGCCTCACTCATTCTTTATTATTTAAACATTTGGTTTATGTTTTATGAATGTAGAGAAGGTTGAGTGAATTATGCTATCCACTACTGAAGAAACTGATAGGCTACAAATATTTAGAGCACATCTAAATGAAGATAGAAGCTTTGCCAATGCTGTAAAAGATTGCGTGGGACTGTTTCATGTTGAGCTTTGATGGAATTTTGTACTACATGATTTCACTGCAACGCATTGTAAAAAACATATCACAACAAATTTATCCATAATACACAACTTAAATGACATATAAATGTCATACTATTTAGGCACTAATTAAAGTTGATGAAAAACACAACAATTAATGAAAATCAATACACCAACTAACATCAATATATCACAGCAACAACATACCAACCACAAAGTTCATAGTTAAAATAGAAAAGACATGCAAAGCATTCTACATTAAATCCACATTACATGCCATACTAGCTAATTAAGACTAATTGAAGTTTATGAGAAACACAACAGTTAACAAATTACATGCTCCGCATTTGGTTGCCATTGCAAAAGAGCCGTGGTTCTTATGGTTCTGCAAGCTCTTTTTTAGTCGGCCATATTTGTAGGGCCCCCCTGTGCACCTTCCACTTCACCAGAGTTGATCTGTGTGAATTACAAACCATATAAGTCTGGAAATAATAGATGATGTGCTTGTTTTATCTAATGAGCAGTATATAATTATAGAGAAATTGGTACATATACACATCATAACTCGATGATTTTATTAATATTCCCATTTCTTAATTTGATCATTTAAAATACAGTATTATAATAGTAACACATTAAATGGACATTCTTGCCCATTATTTTTAATAGTGTCCTAACTTCTCCTTCCCACAGCCCTACCCCCTTCTCCTTTGGAAGTTGCACACTACTCAGAAGTTCTCTAACAAAGGAATTGAAAACCTAATGCGTCAGGTTTGTCTGCTACTATTTAAGTAACTATGCCTTCAGTAGAATCAAACCCTTTCTCCTCTTTATAAAATGATATGATATTTTTAGTTGTCTCAATCCATAAGATAAGTGACAAAGGTAAAGGAATAAATTTTATTTGAAAACGGAGGCTGAGAAATGCAATCGTTTAATGGAATTGTTAAGAAGTTACTCACAGCTGCAAGGGATGCAGGTGGCTCGTAACCAGTCTTAACATAGAGGTCCTTGATGAGCAAGGAATGTTCAGCATCTCTCTTTTCATTTCTCCGCTTTACCGAATCCAAATCAGCCAGATGTTTTGCCTCTATCCTGGCCAGTGCCTCAATCATCTTCCTCTCCTGAAGCTTTCGGTCCTCAGCCAACAATCTAGCTACCTCTTCTGCTGTGTAAATGGGAATGCTTGGGGTTGAAGAAGTTGCTGTGCTCATGTAAGTTCCCGTTTTTGAAAAACTGCTTGTGGCACCTTCGTAAACCAATTTGATGGATCGACCCCCAAGCCCAAAAATTTTACCACGGCGGGGTCCCCCGACAACCTCCGTCCACAACTCCATGTCTGACTTCCCTTCAACTTCAGGTTGTTTCCTGCACTTCTCGAACGATTCCTGCATATACAAGGATGACTTATAAGTTGATGCTGTTTCATGTTCAAAAAATCTTTAACCGCAAAAGTTAATCCTTGGAAGAATAGGAATTACTTACCCCTATCACCTTGCAATATTGTTAACATAAAAATGATAAGGGGACAAATTAATCAAACATCTGCAGATAGTTTCTATTTCATTCTTCATAGCTGCGTATTTTCTATTTCATTCTTTATAGCTTCGTATTTTTCTTTCAAACCTAAACTGTGTGAAGTTGTAATCATTCACGTTTCCAGTTCTCAAACAAGACCGAAGCTTCGAAAAATAATCGACACAAAGCAGGAAAGGAACTACTATACAACACACAAACAAAAAGACACGAACAAATAGGTAAAAATGTATATAAACATATAATACAACATCTTATATTGTATTATATACATTTTGCAATACAACATTGATATATATGTCTCCTTACCATAAGATAAAGTTACAGATAATTGATAATATTGCATTACAACTGTACCTGATCTGTTTTTTTCCCATCTGAAATAGAGATGCCGTTTTTTTCTAGATCAATTATTTAGACGTACACCCCCATTGCTTTAGTTCCTTGAAGCTTATATACCGGATTTCATTAACAAAGTAATTTTAACACAAGCATAAACCAAAGCATAAAGTAAAGGAAGATTAATCCTTGCGAGGGTGTTCGGCAGCCCTCCATAAGAGGGTGAGGATTAAAAATTTAATCCTTGCTAAGGAACACTTGTTCAGTAAGATTGCAGGATTAAGAATGAAGATTATAATATGTAAAGACCTAAACTTGCTTGTGCTTAGCTGAGAAATGGTTAAGCTCCTCCTCAACTTGCTTGTGCTTAGCTGAGAACTGGTTATGCTCCTCCTCAACTAGCATTGTAGACAGCGGTTGTTCTAAATCCTGCATTACCCGCATTGACTGGTCCTCATCAGTATATTGAAATTCGAAATTTATATACACTGTAAGTGACATACATTTGCCTAATTAGAGCTACTACCACTGATACCTATTGCACTTGTAATAGACTCATTTATAGGCTTTTAAACTTTAGGGGTATTAATGAGATTAAGTATAATATTGTTTGGGAGTTACCTATTCCTCCTAAAATTAGAATTTTCATTTGGCTTCTTCTACATAATAGAATCTTAACAAAATCTAATCTCAGTCGAAGGGGGTGGTCAGGAAATTTAAATTGTCATTTCTGTACTGAGATTGAGGATACTAATCATCTTTTTCTCAAATGCCAGCAAACCCAGAAAATCTGGTTTTGGTTAGGAAGAACACAAGAGGTGGTTACTACTTGGGATAGTATACAGGATATTTTTGTATTTTCTTCTCAATTTTCAGCTGTTAAACAAAAAGGATTTTTAGTAATTTTCGGTGCCGTGTGCTGGACACTGTGGAAATACCGGAATGACATATGTTTTCGATCCAGCCACACTAAGTCCATTAGAACAATTATCTTACTCATTGTTTCGGTGTTTACATATTGGGCAGGACACATGGATAAGAAAATCAAGTCTGCTGCTGATGAGTGGATCCTTGAGGACTTCGCGGCCATACCGTTGCGCATTTGGGATCCCACTAATACGCAAGTCGTGCCTTTTGATGCCCCAGAGGATGAGCTGCCATTACGATCGGAAAATAGTGGCTTTGCTGCTGGTCAGGAGGCTGGTACTCCAGCAAATTGAAGACATGAAGATTCATACTTTTTGCTCCCATCTGAGTATAGGATCCGTTAACAAATTTAGCCCCTGGTGTGGCTTAGTTATCCTTCGTAGTTTCTCTATTACTGTTTTTTGGTGGTTGATCAAACGTCGGGCTTTTGTGTTCTGTGCTATATTACCTACTGCTATGATGTGATTAAACTTAGTTTCTTTTTTTTCTTTTTTTTTGGATTTTGATGATGTAAATTAACTTGGGTTTCAATATATTGAAACGGGCAGTTATACTGCCTTTAATCAAAAAAAAAACTTGTAATAGACTCATATGACCCTGAGAAATATAGTGAAGACAACTTATTAGGAATTTCCCTTACCTTTCGTTGTCGCTTGGCTGCTGCCGCAGATCTCGAAGGCACACCAATAGTTTTGCCAACGATTTTGCCACTTCTTGTACGCGGCATTGTTCACTGCCGTGCAACAATTAGAAGGCGGGTGGTTTGGTTCACCAGAGCCAAACTTTCCGATTAGGTTTTCTACGTCTGGTGGAGGGTTTTAGGGTTTAGTGTTACTTTCCGATTAGGTTTTCTACGTCTGGTGGAGGGTTTAGGGTTATGGCCGGAGGGTTCCATTCGCGTTTTCTGTTCAAAGTGAATATAAGAAGAAGTTTTGTATTTAATATTCACCCACCCCTTTTCAACTTCCAAGATACATTTAACACCCGAGATTTTTATTAAGAGTGAGGCTATGGTGCTATGCATAGCACGGATGGCTAGTGTACTACGGCTCAATATGGTACTTTTTAAAATCCTAACGGTCGATCCGACCGTTCAATGTGATAACCATATGAATATGTACTTGCAAACTAAATTTTATATTTTTTCGAATTTTTTTACTATTTTTTCAGATAGGTAGAATTTTGATGGTCCAGAATTTTCAAAAAACACTGATTTTTCTACCTATCTAAAAAAAGAGGAGGGTTCCAATGCACCCAAATTTCTATGCTCCCAATGCACCCACTCTTTTATCTGCATTTTTAAAGTCCAAACAGTCGATCCGAACCGCTCAACATGATCTTCATAATAAAATATGCTTCGAGACCAAATTTTATATTTTTTAGAATTTCTTTACTATTTATTAAGATAGGTACAAAATCACTTTATCGGATGGTCCAGAATCTCCTTAAAACAATGATTTTGTACCTATCTTAAAAAATAGTAAAAAAATTCTAAAAAAATATAAAATTTGGTCTCCAAGCATATTTTATTATGAAGATCATGTTGAGCGGTTTGAATCGACTGTTCGGACTTTGAAAATGCAGATAAAAGAGTGGGTGCATTGGGAGCATAGAAATTTGGGTGCATTGGAACCCTCCTCCTAAAAAAATAGCAAAAAAATTTGAAAAAATATAAAATTTCGTTTGCAAGTACATATTCATATGGATATCACATTGAACGGTCGGATTGACCGTTAGGATTTGAAAAAGTACCATATTGAGCCGTAGTACACTAGCCATTGGTGCTATGCATAGCACCATAGCCTCACTCTTTTATTAATACCCTAAAAAAAAAAAAAAAAAAAAAAAATACCCTCATTTTTCAAAAAATTTTAAAAATGCCCTAACCGCCCGTTCACTGGGCGGTTCACCCTACCCCAAACCGCCCCTTCACTGGGCGGTTCTCTTGCTCTACCCAACCGCCCAGTGGCTGGGCGGTCCAGGTGAAATTTTTTTTTTTTTTTTTTTTAGAGATTTGAGAGACAATATGAATGAAATTTAACAATAAAAATTTTAATATTTGCTAGATTACTTCTTTTGATGTATAATCCGACATTTTTAAAAATACCCAAAGTTAATAAAAGATTAATAAAAATGCTCAGACCCATTCAACTTTTATTAAAAATGTCCAAACCGGCCGGTTCCTTGAATTTTTTTTTTTTTTGAGACAAATAACTAAAATGCTGAAATATAACACTAAAAAATCGAATTGTTTTTTTAAATATTTGCTAGATTACATTTTTTATATATAATTAGCATATTTATACTAAAATACGCTAAATTACTTGAAATTATATTAATTTATGCTGAATTACACTAAATTAATTGAAATTACAATAATTATGTAGAATTATGCTAGAATACGATAAATTACGCTAAATTACGTATGAATTGGGATGATATTTTCACTGAAAAGGCGAAAAACGACGACGAAACTTTAAACGGCCATAAAACGGCGCTCGAGTGTCCGATTTCAGCAAATGACCACTTTTCGGAAAGCTTGTGAAAATGCGCATGCGTTCGTACTTGCTTTGCTAGTTTTCCAAATTCAGAATCGCCAAAAAACAAAGAGAATGGCCTCAAAACTTCAGTTGAAGTTTCTGATTAAGATTTTCATTTCTATTCTCCAATCTACGTAGCTCAGTAAATTAGTTATATAATGAACTTGTAGAATACCAATTTTTATTATTTTTGGAATTTTTTTACTATTTTTTATGATTTATGAAAGATGGCACAAAATAGGCCCTATTCATACGTAATTTTGCGTAATTTACTGTATTTTTAATTCAGCATGATTTTTGTAAAAACCAATGTTGGTTTGCTAACTATTCATCCGGCATTTTTAATATTTGTTAGATTACTTCTTTTGATTTATAATTAAAAAAAAATTAGCAAACCAACGTTGGTTTTTACAAAAATCATGCTGAATTAAAAATACGGTAAATTACGCAAAATTACGTATGAATAGGGCCTATTTTGTGCCATCTTTCATAAATCATAAAAAATAGTAAAAAAATTCCAAAAATAATAAAAATTAGTATTCTACAAGTTCATTATATAAATATGCTAATTATATATCAAAAATGTAATCTAGCAAATATTTAAAAAAACAATTCGATTTTTTAGTGTTATATTTCAGCATTTTAGTTATTTGTCTCAAAAAAAAAAAAAAATTCAAGGAACCGGCCGGGTTGGACATTTTTAATAAAAGTTGAATGGGTCTGAGCATTTTTATTAATCTTTTATTAACTTTGGGTATTTTTAAAAATGTCGGATTATACATCAAAAGAAGTAATCTAGCAAATATTAAAATTTTTATTGTTAAATTTCATTCATATTGTCTCTCAAATCTCTATAAAAATAAAAAATAAAAATAAAAAATAAAAAATTTCACCTGGACCGCCCCGCCACTGGGCGGTTGGGTAGAGCAAGAGAACCGCCCAGTGAAGGGGCGGTTTGGTGGGTAGGGTAAACCGCCCAGTGAACAGGCGGTTAGGGCATTTTTAAATTTTTTTGAAAAATGAGGGTATTTTTTTTTTTTTTTTTTTTTTTTAGGGTATTAATAAAAATCTCGGCATTTAACACTTCTTCTTTTTTTTTTGATGATAAACCCGTAGGCGTTCCATTAAGGCATTAATTAATGAAAGGTATCATAGTTCATTACATCAGAGATCAGACATATATGTCTGCATAAAAGCCTCTCTACACATGCAAAGTTTTTATTAAATTGTAAGAATCGTAAAAAACACAGGGTCTATTGCTGATAAAATCCCTAACTCCCTGCTGACTGATTCTACTGTTCCTTCCCTTGTTTGCCGAGTACACCTCCTATTCCAGTTAGCAATTTTATGTGGTTGGTGCAGAATTCATATCCTCTGAGATATCTCAAACTTTGCGTGACTTTATGGAAAATCCCAACCGTTTAAATACGTTCTGCACGAATCTCAAAGCACACATAATACTGACCCCCTACATCACCCCGAATAGGCACCCGACACGTCGGTCACGCAAAAGTTGAGATATCTCAGAGGATACACACTCGTTGGTGCATCGCCCTTCTTTCTTTCTGCATGTTTTAGAGTGACACAGGGTTGTACCTGAGCCATAAATATTTTGCATTCCGCTATGGTTTCCATTGCCCTCCGTGATGGCGGATCCTCCAGTCCCATACCCGTTACTGCATTTGTGAGTGCTCTACAGTCCGAGTACAGTATGTATATGTCTGACTCCGATTTTTTTATTTATATCCAAAAAAAATAACCAAAGAGGGGCTGTATTTTCAAAAGTATCCAAACCGGAAAAAAATTTCCAGTTTTAGCACCAATTATTGGAAAAAAAAATTCTGGAAACTCATGTCTAAAACCAGAAAAAAAAATTCCGGTATCTCAATTCCGGGAAAAAAAAAATCCAGTTTTTAGTCCCAAAACCAGAAAAAAAAATTCCGGAAATGGGATTTCCCAATTTTTGTTTTTTATAAACTCATTTTTTTATAATATATGTATAATATATACATATATACATATATTATAGCGATTTGAGCTTAGTCATTCTCTATACATGTATTATATATACATGTATATACATGTATTATAGAGTATGGCTAATATAACATCAGTGTCATTTCAGTCTATATAACATCAACTCCAAAACCTATCAAATTGAGTTCAAATAGTGAATCCGAACTGTTCAAACTAATTTACTTTATGAGTGATGCGTTTACATGCAAACTTTTTATATTTTCGAGTTATTTTAGTATCAAATCAAGTGGCAAAAAAATTGAAAAATGAATGTATTAAAATTAACTTAAAAACTCAAACATTTGACCGCTTGACTTGATATCAAATAAACTCAAAAACTTATAAATTTTACGTGTAAACGCACAACTAATGAAGTAGATCGGTTTGAACGGTTTGGATTCACCATTTGAACTCGATTTGATAGGTTTTGGAGTTGGTGTTATATAGACTGAAATGACACTGATGTTATATTAGCCATACTCTGTATTATATTATATATACATATACATATATTATATTATATATGAGGAGGGATCAAGTTACAACAATTTTTGAGTTGCAACAAGTTATCACAACCATTTTCTACATTTTCAAAGTCCAAATCGTCGATCCAAACTGTTAGATGTGATCTCCACAATAAAATGTGCTTGGAGACCAAATTTTACATTTTTTTGAAATTTTTTTACTATTTATTAAGATGGGTACAAAAACTAGTCAAATTCAGACCATTGAATTTTGTACCCATCTTAATAAATAGTAAAAAAATTTCAAAAAATGTAAAATTTGGTCTCCAAGCACATTTTATTGTGGAGATCACATCTAACAGTTTGGATCGACGATTTGGACTTTGAAAATGTAGAAAATGGTTGTGATAACTTGTTGCAACTCAAAAATTGTTGTAACTTGATCCCTCCTCATATAATATAATACATAGGTTATATTTTTTTTTAATATATTTTGTTAGATTTATTTGTTAGATTCAGTTTATGTTAAATTTATTTTTATTAAATTTTGTTGAGTAATTTAAATTGCATTAGATTTAGTTTATGTTCAATCTCAATTTTGATATGAAGGCATTAATATTGACCTGTTAAATTAAGTAATTAGTAGATTTAGTACAAACTTTGAACATTAATTATAAATAATAAAATAATATATAAATTTTAATTTTGCAGGATTCATTTTTTCACTAATTTTTTTGTGTTAAATGTTAATTAAGTTTAACTTTATGCAGAACCGACACTTTTGTTAAGTACTTAATTATATGTGGAAATAATGTACATTTTTCCATTATAAATCATAAATCATAGACAATTTTAAATTTATATCAAGTTTACACTTTTTTGCCATTTCGTGTATGCGTATCAATATTTTTGGTCGGCAATGGGGTGATGGGTTCTTCTTTTTTATATTTATGTTTAATTATCAAAAAAAAAACAAATATCAAACTATTATGTCAATATTGAGAATGATGTTTATTCGTGCAATTTTTTTTCTTCTTTTAAAGTATGTTTAGATATTTTTTCCACCATTTTTTATGCACCATCAGATCCTTAATTCGAAACCAACATATTAATTTGAAACAAAAAAAAAAGTTGGATGGAATAACAGTAAATTGAATAACTAAGAAATCAGGTTTTGAGCTCTCCCACTATTCTATTACTATTAAACTAAATTTTACTGTTCAAAAACCGCTTTTAATGCTAATAGGCTATTCCTTAAATTTTGTTAAGATTTTAGTGCTCTTAATCTGATTGTAACCAAATATACTGAAAAAAGAAAATGACATCTAAACTTGAAGCAATTAAAAATTGAAGTACAATAACTTGTCTTTTGCTTTGTCCTCATACACCACTCTGGCTGCCTTCCAATATTGTCAAAGTCAGGTAACGGCATATTGGAAACATTAGGTGGTACCACGTAGGGCTGCAAACGAACCGAACCGAATCGAACTTATTCTCAGTTTGAGTTTGGTTTGAATTAATTTCGAACTAGGTTTGGTTTGAATTAATTTCGAACGAACTCAATTTCGAACGAACCCAATTTCGAACTGAATTTTTTACGAACTCAATTTCGAACCTTTACGAACTTTGTTACGACTTACGATTTATGACTTCTGACTGTGCCATAGTGCGAAATTACAACACTTTAATAAAAACTCAAGTATTCAAAGTACAATTTAAATAAACCCAAATATCAATAGAAGTACAATTTAAATAAAAACTCAAGCACTCCAAAATATTCAAAATACAATTTAAATAAAACCCAAATATCAATAGAAGTACAATTTAAATAAAAACTCAAGCACTCCAAAATTAATTACAACCAAATACCACACTCAGTTTAAATGTACGCAACAGGGGATTTGGGCGAGAGAGGAGTCTTTGTTGTGAGAGGCCACCAGAGAGAGAGAGAGAAGACGTGAGGGAGATTATTTTGGTACTTAGTGGGAGAGAAATTTGGGCGAGCGGTTTTGGCGTAAATTAGCGGGAAGAGGGAAAAAAATTGGAGGCAGTGGCGGAAAAAATAGCGGGTTAATTGGTTGAATGGAAAGGGAGCGAATTGATGACATGGAAGAGATCTAGACGTTGGTAAGATGATAGATCTAAGGGTGTGAAATTATTGAGGTGATCGGATTGCAGGATTTGTGGAGTCACTCGCTTAGTTAATATTTTATTTAATATTTTATTGAGTGAGTTTAAAAGTACATTGCAGTGATACAAACTAAAATTAGGCAACAAATAATTTGGAAAAAAATAAAAATATATATTTTCAAACTTTTTACATTTTTTTTTACTTTTTGCATGTTTATTTTTATTTTTTTTATTTTTATCAAATAAATAAGTATTTTTTGCATTTTTTGAATTTTTTTTTACAGCAATACATATAATTTTTTTTTCTAAATGAATAGCTGATCAATAACAACATTTTTTGCATTTTTTAGACATATAAAAGAAATATTGTACCTTGATCATTTTTTTGACAGCATTTTTTTTATTTTTTTGACAGCAATACATTTTTTTGCATTTTTTGGCATTTTTTTGGTATTTTTTGCATTTATTTTCGGACCGTTCGTTTTACCACGGGAATTCAATGGTCGATCTGTAACAAAATCATCCCAAATCTGATCTAGAATAATCAAGGTGCAATATTGAACGTAACCAACATAAAAGTTCGAAAGTTTTATTATGTATGAGCTTTGATCCAACACGAAATGTTTATGGTCAAAACAAAATTTTATCAAACTTTCATGGAAGATGATAAATGCAATGCTCTTTGATTTCAACGGTCCCGGTCGAACCACAGACGATATATTTTCGTGCACATTCATTAACTCACAAGGCAAGAGTTTATGTCTCATGAAACATATACTCTTGCTTTCTAAGTTAATGAAGGCGCACGTAAACATGTCGTCCGTTGATCAATCGGGGCTGTTGAAATCAAAGAGCATTGCATTTATCGTCTTCCATGAAAGTTTGATAAAATTTTGTTTTCATTTACCCATCCATCTAGTTGATCGAAAATTGAAGCATCGTATGGCCATAAATATTTCGTGTTGGACCAAAGCTCATACATAATAAAACTTCCGAACTTTTATGTTGGTTACGTTCAATATTATACCTTGATCATTCTAGATCAGATTTGGAATGATTTTGTTATAGATCGGCCATTGAATTCCCGCGATAAAACGAATGGTCCGAAAATAAATGCAAAAAATGCCAAAAAATGTATTGTTGTAAAAAAAATGATAAAGGTACAATATTTATTTTATTTATTTATTATTTAATAGTTTCTTAAAGCTGAAATTAATTGAACAAATTTATCAAATTAATAATAACTTTATCAAAACAAAGAAAAAAAACGAGAGAGTTGAGACTGGATTACCCGAAAAACTCAGAATCCTACCATAAAAAGCAAAAAATTTGGTATAAACATGTGAATTTTTTTATTTGAGCTTGTAATTGGACCGGGATTTCTGTTTCAGAAGTCAAAATTCAAAGCAATTATGGACTGGACGGCTTATATTTTCATCAGTGAACATAAGTTATCAGCAGAAATTAACGGTTCATGTTTGAGTTAATTTCGAACTAAATTTGGTTTGCGAACCATTTCGAACGAACTAGGTCCAGTTTGAGTTTGGTTTGAATTAATTTCGAACTAAGTTTGGTTTGAAATAATTTCGAACGAACTCAATTTCGAATCGAATTTTTTCCGAACTTTTCAAATCAAACTCGAATCGAATTACGAACTACGAATTTTTTGTGCAGCCCTACTACCACGTGCCTCTTCATTTTTTTTAATACCTTTCGTTATTATATGTATAGTTGCAAAATGTGGAAACAGAGGTTAACACATAACTACCTTTCACTTTTTAAAGCTTTTTAATCCTTGTAAATTTTACCACAACTCGATCGCGAGGCAGGAGCAGGTCCGATGGGCATCGGACCTACATTTAGGTTCAATTAGCTCTAGGACCGTACGATTAGCATCAAGATCTATGCGCACGGAAAATTGATACAGACTAGCATGGATTTTGATACAGAGCACACGAATCTTGATGCAGATCGAATGATCATTCCACCCATCGAACCAAGGTAGGTCCGATGGACATCGGACCTACTCTGATTCCCTCGATCACGGTGCAGATTTACAGTTGGTTAAACATAACGACAAAAGTCTGGCAGTACGTACTGCCGTTTTTTGGTGCATTTTGAATCAACATATATAAATATGTATAATTTAAAAATAATTTGTCTTTCAATGCAAATGAAATATTCAATTACTAATATTTTTAGCAATTCAACGCCGAAATATAAGAACCAGATTGTCGCAAGTGTTCTCCATTAATTGCCATTTGACCTACCTTTGGAGCTTTCTATTTCCATTTCTACGCTTCCTGAATTTTTTTTTATTTCGATACCACTGCATGTCAATTAACATATTTTAGTCAAACATACGCATCGATCACAATTCACAAGTTCACAACTGTGATATATGTATTTTTTTTATTAAGAAAAGTATCGATTCCATGCCAAATCTAGCATAACTTGTTGTCATTTTTTTTCTTCTCAATTTTAATGAAAATGACAGTACGAATCAAATTGATTTAAAATATTATCTATCATCGAACTTTAGAGATTAATATGAACATTGGACAATAGTCTTTACATAAATATATAATAAGTTCTAAAAATGATAAAACATGAAATTATAATTTACTCGATGAATATAAAACAAATACTTCAAATTTTAATGCATTGTTTTTTCTTAATTTGGTACAAACTGAGCTCTAGAAATAATAACATTTTACGTGACCCATCTTTTATACAAAAATAAATGTTTTCGAATTTCAACATTTAAACTTCAAACTAAAAATATAAATGTAAAATTGAACATTGTACTTTTTTTTTTGAGTAAGAAAAAAATGAACATTGTACTTGCTCCTCGTGCGAGTTGTCGCCTCTGACTGCATGCCTCCCAGCTAACAAACCAAAAAAGTAAGAACTCCGCCTATGTTATTATTTACATAGCCGGTCCCAATTAGGCCCGGAAATTAGGAGGAGGGTAACTTTAAAATTTGTTAGATTTATTTTTAATGTGTTAGATTTATTTTTGAATATGTTAGATTTATTTTAAAATTGTTAGATTTAATTTTAATGTGTTACAAAAACTAGTCAATTTCTTAGAATAATAACATTGAATTTCTTTAAAATTGTTAAATTTCTTTAAAATATATGTAACATTGAATGTGTTACAAAAACTAGTCAATTTCTTTAAAATTGTTAAATTTTACATTTTTTTGAAATTTTTTTACTATTTATTACGTATTTTACAAAAACTAGTCAATTTCAGACCATTGAATTTTGTACCCATCTTAATAAATAGTAAAAAAATTCTAAAAAATGTAAAATTTGATCTGGAAGCACATTTTATTGTGGAGATCATGTTGAACGGTTTGGATCGACGATTTGGACTTTGAAAATGTAGACAATAATTATGGTAACTTTGTTGTAACTCAAAATATGCTTCCAGATCAAATTTTATATTTTTGGAATTTTTTTTTACTATTAATTACGTATTTTACAAAAACTAGTCAATTTCAACATTCAATTTCAGACCTTTAAATATAAAAATCATCGCATAACAAACAAAATAATGAAAAAAAGTAAATACTATTACAAAATATATATATTATGTGCTGTTGAAAGTTGCATGTAAATTTTCAATATTTATCATTAATCTCTTTAAAGAGGAGGGTTCAAATGCCTCCATTTTTTGTGCCTCCACCATGCCTCCATTTTTAAAAACTTTAATAACTCAAAATTTAAAACTTAAAAGTCAAAATAAAACCGTTGGATATGATCTACATCATTTTATCTATGTGCTCATAAAAAATTATCACATTTTGATTTTATTTTTATGTGAATCAATAAGTTGAAAAATCAACGTCTAGAAATTATCCACATTAGTACGTTTTTTACAAGCCCTTGATGACAACCCAAACAAAATTGAAATGTCGTAATTTTTTACACATGCATAGATAAAATGATGTAAATCATATCCAACGGTTTTATTTTGACTTTTAAGTTTTAAATTTTGAGTTATTAAAGTTTTTAAAAATGGAGGCATGGTGGAGGCATGAAAAATGGAGGCATTTGAACCCTCCTCCTCTTTAAATATGAACAAAATAAATGAAAATAAGTTCTTAAAAAAAAATACTACAAATGCGTATCGCAAATTATTGAATGTAAATACAAGATTTGTTGGATTAGATGTTTCATCAAATTAAACTTTGACCTTAGAACGTTAGATAATAAGAATCCTGAAAATTATAAATATTAATAATATTACTTGTATTAACATAAGTTAATTGAAAATTTAAAAACTATTCAACTGAAATAAAAAAATTATAGAACTAATAATAAAGCGAGTGCGAGTAAACTATTAAAGTTTTAATAAAATTATTATGTTAATCAACAACGTTAAATAATAATATGAACTCCAAACTTTATTCGTCAAAAGAAAAAAAAAACTGATGTGATACCCACAAATTTAATTAGTAGATCGTGGACAATTAATTCTTCTCTTCACATACACTAAAAGAAATAAACAACAAATATATATATTTTTTTAACCAAACTTAGCTACTATTTCATAGCTAACTCTTTTTTTTCCCACGATTTCATATGCAAACATTTTGTTTATTTTTTTTTTCTGGATAACTAATGACTTAAATGTATTAATTAGAATAATTTTTATATCAACATAAATTCTTGGATACAATGTAAGTTGTACATTTTAAAATTCCAAATTTGTAAAGATAGATAAGGAAGGACGTATCTCATTTATGAGAAAAATTAGGATCTTAAAGTTCTTAATTTGCAATACATTAATTACCCATAGATCTTAGCATATATGCAAAGTCTTAATCAAGAGCAAAACTGGTACAAAGAAGAATATTTCGGAGCCCTTAATATTGTATTTTGAGCTCAAAATAGCGTCTCCCCTTTGGCAGCTTCTGTCACATTTCTTCAAAATAGCGTCTCCCCTTCGATAATATACTCAAGGGTTAGGCGAATTCGTATCCTCTGAGATATCTCAAACTTTGCGTGATTTTATGGAAAATCCCAACCGTTTAAAGACGTTCTGCACGAATCTCAACGCACACAAAAATACTGACCCCCTACATCACCCCCGAATAGGCACCGGAAACGTCGGTCACGCAAAAGTTGAGATATCTCAGGAGGATACGCACTCGGTTTGCAATTTTATCAATTTCACTGAGAGAAGGAGAGCTTTCAAAACCCATCGCGTGCTAGCTAGCTGTGCCCTAGAAACCATTGCTGCGCGATCTTGTCAAACTCACTGTTACTCACCCACCGTACTCCAGCCATTATGGCGATCGACTACAAAGCTTATCCCAAATTTCAATCAAAGCTTCTCCCCAAATATACTCTCCGGTTACAAAAATCCTTCTCCCCAACTCCATCGTCTCCCCGAAAAGGCATCAACTTCTCCCCAAAAGTAAGCAATCTAAATTAATAGGTTTTATTGTATCTCTGGTTGGAAAACTGCTGAGGTTCAAGTGCGTTTTTGTTTTTGCTAAAAAGGCTGGGTTCATCTTCTTCAGTTTTTGTTTTTATTCTGTTTTTTGAGCCGCCTGGGCATTGCTCTGGGAAGGTGTTTAGTGTTTTTCATGAATAATGGTAAAACATCACAAGCATTAAGCCTTAAATCTAGTTGTGTTTTTCAAAATTGGGCTGTTACAAAACACTAATATAATTAAGAATTATTTGTATAAGGCGCTAAATTATTACGAACAGTGTCATGATTATCATCCTATCATCCTGGAAGTATATCGATCTGTAGCAATTTTATCTAATTATAAAAATATAATACAAGTAGTCCCCTATGTAGATGATATGCATCCACCTGCTAATGATATCACATATATGTGTATTTCCTCTTCATTTTTGAAATTATATGAAGCTGAGATAATTCTCCTCCTAAAATTATATTTCAATTTTAATTTTCATGGCTACAAGATATATATACCAGTGGACCCAGCAGTATGTCTTTTCATCAAACAAAAAAAATTATTGTCTCTTTCTGTTGTATCAGAACTGATCGATACGCTTCTTTAGATTTAGTCAAATAAGCAATGTGCTCATTAAGCTGGATTCTGTACAGTATTGCCTTTACTATGTTAGTTTAGTCATAGAATAAGACCAAAAGAAAAAAAAATGTTAATTATTAAAATAAATAATTGCACCCAAAACATGTCGTTTATCAGAAAAAAAAAGGGTGAATTCATAATTGAACCAAAGCTGATGCTTATTAACAATTTACCAAAATTGGAACTGGTATTTGTAACAGTACCACACACTATGGATGGGATATTAAAATCATATTCTCAAAATTTGCATTTGGGATTGAAACTTTGCATTTTTGTTAGTCATGGTGAAAAATTGATGTCGCATTAGGACAAATTAGTGCCTGACTCCACTGATAATCCTTTAATTTATAATAAATTTATTATGTGGGTTGCAATATCCAATCATATCCTACATAGCCCCTACACCACACTTATTTATTTTTTCTACATATTTTAGGAGGATGCAACCACATCTCATCCGGTCGATCATGCTGATCCGGCCGAGAATGCCAATAATGCCAACAATGAGTTCTTTAATGGTAACAACAGTTGGTGTTATGGTAACAACCAAAACAATTGGTACTGATGGGGCTACTGATGTCACATATGCTTCTTTTGTTGTTGAACTATTGCCTTTAATTAATTAGTTAGGGTTTAGGGTTTAATTAATTTGTTGTTGAAAACTATGTAATATGTTGGTTGTAAGGCAAACGTAGAGTGCAATTTATTTGAGTACTCGTGTAACAATTAACAATATCAGTTGGGCATTACACATGCCCTACTGATG